>RPOG01002073.1:49221-91721 GCA_008086565.1 Thalassoma bifasciatum | reverse complement strand
GCCGCTAGTGCTAATAAAATCCAGAACAAAAGACTGGGGTGATGAGGGCAGGCTCTTTCATTGCCAGAGTCCACTGAAGGTGCTCATTTTGTCATTACTTAGCCCCGCCCCCTTACAACCGCCGCCGTGCAGAGGGCAGGAGGAACAACAGGCGGCGTTTGACCTGTGAATGTCGCCGACGCCACGACGATTACTCATCAGAACGAGGAAGAAGATATTTACAAACACAACGCCACACGCACCGAAGAGTCAGCACCGAAGAGTCAGCACCAAGGCCTGGACCAGAGTCAGAGTCCACGATCAGCTGATCCAGGTCAAAATCCACGATCAGCTGATCCAGGTCAGAGGCCACGATCAGCTGATCAACGTCAGAGGCCACGATCAGCTGATCAACTTCAGAGTCCATGATCAGCTGATCAACGTCAGAGGCCACGATCAGCTGATCAACTTCAGAGTCCATGATCAGCTGATCAACGTCAGAGGCCACGATCAGCTGATCTATGTCAGAGGCCACGATCAGCTGATCAACGTCAGAGGCCACGATCAGCTGATCTATGTCAGAGGCCACGATCAGCTGATCAACGTCAGAGGCCACGATCAGCTGATCAACGTCAGAGTCCACGATCAGCTGATCAACGTCAGAGGCCACAATCAGCTGATCAACGTCAGAGTCCACGATCAGCTGATCAACGTCAGAGTCCACGATCAGCTGATCAACGTCAGAGTCCACGATCAGCTGATCAACGTCAGAGTCCACGATCAGCTGATCAACGTCAGAGGCCACAATCAGCTGATCCAGGTCAGAGGCCACGATCAGCTGATCAACTTCAGAGTCCATGATCAGCTGATCAACGTCAGAGGCCACGATCAGCTGATCTATGTCAGAGGCCACCTAGTCGACTAGTTGCAGTCTCCGGTGCTAGTCGACTAGATACAGTCTCCGGTGCTAGTCGACTAGTTGAAGTCTCAGGTGCTAGTCGACTAGATACAGTCTCAGGTGCTAGTCGACTAGTTGCAGTCTCAGGTGCTAGTCGACTAGTTGCAGTCTCAGGTGCTAGTCGACTAGTTGCAGTCTCAGGTGCTAGTCGACTAGTTGATCAGAGTCCACGATCAGCTGATCCATGTCAGAGTCTAAGATCAGCTGATCCATGTCAGAGTCTAAGATCAGCTGATCCATGTCAGAGTCTAAGATCAGCTGATCCATGTCAGAGTCTAAGATCAGCTGATCCATGTCAGAGTCTAAGATCAGCTGATCCATGTCAGAGTCTAAGATCAGCTGATCCAGGTCAGAGTCTAAGATCAGCTGATCCAGGTGACGACACTTCAAGATGCTTCATGTCAGACATAAAACATCCACCACATCACTTCTACACCTTCTCATCTACATCTGGGTGAAATTTGAGCTTTTTAGGTAAAACTTTGTAGGAGTTAGAGAGTTTTTAGTCTCAGGCAGAGCTGTTCTCGCTGTCCACGCTCTCATCTAAGACTCAAACAAAACCAGCTTCATCAGTGCTCAGTGTTCTCTTTTTAATCAACTCTGCTCTCTTTGTGGAAAAGCTCAACAAAAATCATGAAACTATAATTCTCAGTCACAGATTGTTCCTAAAGACGAGTATAAATGAGGACGCACAACAATAAATAGGTCTCATCAATGATGTAAATGGCTGCAGCTGCTTCCTGTGAAGTGTAAGGTGATTGGTTACTGTAGGAGTGAGTGACAGGCCTGTTAGCCAATAAACGAGCCTCTAATAGAGAAATTACACAAGACCAGTCAAGCAGGGAGCACTTGTTGTCTATCACAGGCTGTCCTGGGATGAAAACTCAACAGAAAATGATGGGGTGACTTTAGTCTTGCAGCTAGAACCCTGTTGAAAACAAAGACTTGCAGCTTTGTCAGATTGACATTGAGGAGGAAATGCTCTAAGACTGTGAAGCTGCTGTTATTGATGAGAACGGACACGACAGACAGACAAACAACGGACTTTACAGGAGAAATTTCACCACTTGGAATAATTTCTACTTTGAAAACTATTGTTTGAACTCTGGATTCCTCTGGTGGAAAGGAGAGTGAATATTCAGGGTACGGGCGTCAGGATGTGACGTAATGACCCCAAACAGGTAGGACGTCCACGTTGTTGTGATCACTATCAGAGTGATTCTTTCACTAATGAAGAAAACTGAGAAACAAACTTAGAGACTGAAATGAGAAGAATCTGAACTTTTTAAGGTAAAAACGTAAAAAAAATGGAATGTTTGACAAAGATGTTTCTGTTTATATTTCCTCGCTGATGTGAGTGTGAGCTTAAAAGGTTAAAGCGACGGCGAAGAGATGATACCTGTTTGTAATCCAGCTGCTGTGACACCTGCAGAGACATCATTAAAGGATTATCTCTGAATACACACACACACACACACACACACACACACACACACACACACACAGAGCAATTAGCAGACTTTCCCCGTTAGAGCCTCTGATCGTCATCATCACAGCCTGAGGATGAATTACAGTCAGACAGAGCGTGGTGCGTTCAGGGCCCTCAGAGCACAATGTTCCCACTCAACCATGAACCTGAGTGTGTGTGTGTGTGTGTGTGTGTGTGTGTGAGCAGCTCCTCATAATGGAGGCTCCCTCAGCGCTCCTTATCTCAGGCCTGCAGGAGGGTAACACGCTGATAACACCTCCTCCCGCCCCCCCCACAGACCCGTGTCCTTGTTGTAATCTGGTGTTGAACACGTTCGCTCACAGACGTCGTCAATGGCTCTTTATAAACGTGACACATTAGTCACAGCGGAGAACAGGAGCCGTCAACAGGTGGAGCAACAGGTGAGAGAGAAGGTTTAGAGAGCTGTTCAAGAGAGCAGCTTTCCCACACTGATAACACACACACACACACACACACACACACAGAAGACCCCTCCAAAATAAAAGCCTTTAATCCCCTCCCTCTGTGAGATCCTGCAAAAATCCCCAAAGATCCTCAAAGACGACGAAGTAGCTTCATAACAAACATTTATTTAAAACTCTCCTTTACTGTTTGAATAGAAAACATTTTTAAATGTAAACATAAATAATGTATCAAGGATCATTTCTGACGGTTAAAAGTATGATCATGAAAAACTTTGATATGATTTTTTTTTCCATTATGAAGTCGAAATTTGAAGAAAGTGAGAAAACAAACAAAAGTGAACAAATTTTAAACTTTATAATCGAAACCTTTTTGACCTTTGTGTAGTTTTTTAAATATTAAATTGAAAATCTGGTTTCAATGTTTGGGCTTTTTTTTTTTTTTTTTAGATAGATGAAATTTTTGCTGTTTATCCCAAAACTTTGAATTCACATCTCAAGATTTTTACTTAATGTTGCTAAGCTAAAACAGGAGCTAAAGGCTAAATCAGAAGCTAAAGGCTAAAACAGGAGCTAAAGGCTAAATCAGAAGCTAAAGGCTAAAACAGGAGCTAAAGGCTAAAACAGGAGCTAAAGGCTAAATCAGAAGCTAAAGGCTAAAACAGGAGCTAAAGGCTAAATCAGAAGCTAAAGGCTAAAACAGGAGCTAAAGGCTGAAACAGGAGCTAAAGGCTAAATCAGGAGCTAAAGGCTAAAACAGGAGCTAAAGCGATTTAGTCTTCGATTTCCGATTTTGTCCTCGATTTCCGATTTTCAGAAGCTAAAGGCGAAAACAGGAGCTAAAGGCTAAAACATGAGCTAAAGGCTGAAACAGGAGCTAAAGGCTAAAACATGAGCTAAAGGCTAAAACAGAAGCTAAAGGCCAAAACAGGAGCTAAAGGCTAAAACAGGAGCTAAAGGCTAAAACAGGAGCTAAAGGCTGAAACATGAGCTAAAGGCTAAAACATGAGCTAAAGGCTCAAACAGGAGCTAAAGGCTGAAACAGAAGCTAAAGGCTAAAACAGGAGCTAAAGGCTAAAACACAGGCTACAACATTATCTTAAGGCAAAAAACAGGATAAGGGCTAAAACATGAGTTCAAACTAAAAACGAAGGTAAAAGTCAAAATTGTGATAAAGAAATCTAAATTGTTACATCTAGGACAAAAAGGAGAATTTGAGAAAAGTCAGATTTTTTTCAAAAAAAGAGGAAATTTAAGATCATTAAGTCCAAAACACTCAGCATCAGCAGAAAAACTCTAGTGGACACTCAGGGAACTGCAGGTTATTTAACATGGAGCTCTATGGGACTGACTCACTGCTGGAGACAGTCTCTAGTGGACACTCAGGGAACTGCAGGTTATTTAACATGGAGCTCTATGGGACTGACTCACTGCTGGAGACAGACTCTAGTGGACACTCAGGGAACTGCAGGTTATTTAACATGGAGCTCTATGGGACTGACTCACTGCTGGAGACAGACTCTAGTGGACACTCAGGGAACTGCAGGTTATTTAACATGGAGCTCTATGGGACTGACTCACTGCTGGAGACAGACTCTAGTGAACACTCAGGGAACTGCAGGTTATTTAACATGGAGCTCTATGGGACTGACTCACTGATGGAGACAGACTCTAGTGGACACTCAGGGAACTGCAGGATGTTGTTTGTTCGACTCTTTTCTGTTTGTGGCTCAGTTTGTGGCTCAGAGAGGAACAGCTGCTGTTGATGGTCCCTGAGGGACAGGTATATGTGGGGGGGTCATGTTCAGCACACCTGGAACACAGAAAGTGTTGTTTCCTCACAGCTGGAGTCATCAGAGAGCTCGTTAACTCCACCTGTCGCCTGACGGAGTCAAACATCAGCGTTAACGCTCAGTGATTAAGAACAGGACTCAGCTCACTGAGGAACAAACCACCAGATTAAAGACGACTCACAGCACGTTAACATTTATATCCAA
This sequence comes from Thalassoma bifasciatum, assembly GCA_008086565.1. NCBI lineage: Eukaryota > Metazoa > Chordata > Actinopteri > Labriformes > Labridae > Thalassoma > Thalassoma bifasciatum. The sequence continues at coordinate 86,876 of RPOG01002073.1, read as the reverse complement.
GCAGCTTCCTCTGATTTAAAAACATGGAGCCTCTACAGGAGGGTTAGACACTGCAGTTCCCTGAGTGTCCACCAGAGGCTGAGCAGAAACAGCAGGAACCACATACACACTCATTCAAAGAGCAGAGATAAACGTGTTTACAGCCTGGTTTTAAAACCTGGTTTCAGTCGGATTTATATGGAGGTTAAATGTTGCCATCTGTGTTAACAGTCATATTAAATGAGATAAGCTAAGTTAAATGAAGATAATCCTTTATTTAACCCACGGTGGGGAAATTTCAAGTGTTGCAGCAACAAACAGCAACAAATAAATACAGAGCCTGAGCACAAAATGTACAAATTATTATAATAAATATGTCAATATGTAAATATCATGATGAGTATTGTTTTTAGTGGTAGTTGTATTTGCATATATTACATCTTTATTTTTGTGGAACTTGTGTTATTGATGTTCGACTTCAATAAACGTATTTGTTTTTGTCTCTCTGCTCTTCGCACAAAGTGTCATTGATTCTCTCTGTTTCAATAATAAAATGATGAGAATGTTCAGGTGATTTGAGCTTGTAAAAAGTTTACCCGTAACTTTTGTACTTTTTGAAATACTCAGCATTTCCAAAGAATTTTGGCCCAGTAAAATAAATGGAGAAGATCTGTTACCGTGGAAACTACACAGCTGTCACTGTCATGCACAGATGACATCATGAAACCTCCTCCTATCACGCAGCTGATGTGAGTTGACAAACGCAGTTAAACAACAGACGTTGCAGTATATAAGGGATCAGGGGCTCAGCATTTTAACGTCACGTATTTGCTGACAGGAAATGCATCTCCCTGTAGTTTCTGAGGATGTTACCTTGATGGTTTTGAGGAGCAGGTAACATGGAGGAGGCTGAAGCTCCGCCCCTTTACGGCTCCAGGTGACGACGCGTTTCTTCATGTGTCGCATTTACCTGCAGCTCACACACACACACACACACACACACACACACACACACACACCTGTGTGCTGGACCACCTGCTGAGTGTGTTCTTTTTCACCGTTTGTTGTTTCTTTATTAAAAAGTTCTGAGTGACTTTAAGTTTAATAAAAACAAAAACAGCAGCTGAAACAAACTCATCTCTGTTTGTTTTCTGTGCAGGAAAAGTTCAGCTTCATCTCTTTCTCTGAGACATTATTTCTACAGGGTTTAGTTTCAATTTATATACGAAAATGTATAATATATAATCTTTTATGTATTAAATATCCTAAAACATGCGTTTGATAAAAAGTGAAGTGTTGAAGTTTCCTGATGAGTTTGGAAAAAGTTGCACAGTTGAACTGAACTTTCACAGAAATGGAACAAAATCAGACACTGAGGCAAAACTAATCATCATTAATGTGAGATTTTGAAACAATGGTAATTATATAGAGGAGTGTTTCCCAACCTGGGGCTCCTGACCCCAATGAGGGTCGCCAAATCATTCTGGGAAATTGAATTAATATTAACCCTCTGATGCATGAATTTTTAAAGCCAGTGTCTGGATTTTTCCCTTTAGTGTTTTTATTTGTCTTAAAGCATGAAAAAAAGTTTTCAATTTTTTGTTTTCCCAAATATTTGTAACTGAGCATTTAACATAAAACAGTGTGAACTTTATGTAAATATGACTTTTTTTTGTTTGACTTCTTTTCTTTTTTTATAATTTCATGAATAATCTCTTTTTAATGCTTTGTGAAACATTTTAACTCTTTCATCCATTTTAACACTGAATAATTTATAGTTATTACGCTGTTTTACCCTCAAATGTTTGTCTGTGACTTTTTAAAAATAAATGTCTGGAAAAAGAATTGAAAACATTTTTTCAGGCCCTAAGAAGAATAAAAATATCCTGACACAGACTAATATGAATTTCCACCACATGAACCATTGAATTTAGGAGTAAATAACTTTTAAATAGGTGTAACTGTAGTGACCACAGGGTTAAATTACAATATTTCAGGCAGGGTTGTTTTAGTTGTTTTCTGCTTTGTTATTTTTCCTGAACTTGTTGCATCAGCTCAGTTTAATCTGAACTTCAGTGTTTTTACCTGAATCAAGTGTTTTTGCCTAATTTGTGGTAAAAAATTGTCTTTTATTGTAAATACGAGCCACATTCAACTGACCAGTCCAGATAAAATGTCATTTCAAGATATTTAAAGACCAAAAAGTCGTCTGAATTACTTGAAAGAAGTAGAAAAAATCCGCCCAATGGACCGACATCCCCTCCCAGTGTTTCTCCATAATTTACAGTTTTATACTGTAATCCAACATTTAGTTCACGAGTCACAGCCACAAATCACAAAATCATCTTAAAATCTCCTCGTTCAGATTAAAAGCTGATATAAAACATTGACAGGAATTTTCTTTAAGAGTCCTGCAGAAGAAAACATTATTTATTATGTTGTCCTTGACAGCTGGTCTAAGCCGTGGAGCGTAGACTCCGTGTGTTACCCGTGTGGTTCATCCATGTACAGCAGAGTCTCATATCCACTCATTTCCTTCCTCACTCATAGTTATAAAGTAAAATGTCATTTTTAGTTGATAATAACATTTTTAAATCGCGGGGTTGTTCTGTAAAGTTGTTTACTAAATTCCCCTGGAACCACAGCTGCCTTTTTTTTTTTTTTTAACCATAAAAACAACAGAATTTTCTTTGCAGTGTCGAAAACATGACTTGAAATAATCATTGATGTAAAGTAGAAATAACTTTGCTCATTTATGTGAACGAATGATTTTAACTAAAGGCCTCAAATATGAACTCTTTATGACGACTAAATAAAATTAAATAACTGAACCTGTTTAGTTTCAGCTTTTGTGAAAAACAAAGTTATAAAAGGGTTTACACGCAGTTTTCCAGCAGCAGCGAGTGAAGATCAGGATGAGGTTTTTCTGACTGAAGAGGAAAAAAGTGAAGTGGGAAAAAAATCCAGATATTGTTTGTTTGTTTTTTTGTGTAAAGTTGTTGTGAAGTTTTTCATTTACGGAGGAGAATGAGCAGAAAGTAAAAAGAAACAGTAATGAAATGATTGTTTTTACTGTTTGTTTTCTTGTGTAAAAGCATATTTCTATTTACAGAACGTTCTTGTTTCTCTGTTTTCACTGAGAGCTGATCAAATATATGAGAAACAAACTTTACAAAGAGAAGAAGATAATAATGAATGAAGATCTTGTTTCTGTTGGTGGTTTTTATTATAAGTGGCGTAAAAATGAATAAATAATCTGAACCGTCTCAGAACATCAGCATTTTCATCTCAGACTCTTTTTCTTTTTCATTTAAATCATTTTAATGTTTGTTTGCAGGAAAAAAAAAATCTTGATTAGAAAGATTTTAACATTAAAATGAACAAAGTCTGAGGAAACTTTTCTGCACAATCATAGAAACAAATCCTGTTTTTTTTATTTTTAGTTCTGAATAAAAACCTGATTCCTGTCTCCACCTTTAATAATTCTGTTTATATTTATAAAGTTCAGGTTTGATCTAAAGTCACTGATATTTACTCGTCTCTCACACACACATTAAAAACACATACAATTATTCGTAGCTTCTCTTTTTTCTTTCTCTCTTTTTTCATTAAACATGTTTTAAATATTTTTCTGACTCAGTGAACCCTGTGATGTGTTCACTGTCTGGGTGTCATGATGCGTTCAGGGACCTAAACATGAGCTGATGTCTGAGACTTTGATTGATTCAAGACTTAAATCTGATTTATCTTCAAATGGATTCACTGAAAATAAAAACCGATGATTCTCTGAGCGACTTTAAAACCACGAGACATTAGAAACAGGAATATATTCTATTATTATTGTTGTTGTTGTTATTATTATTATTATTATTATTGACTGAAACAGTTTGACAGAGCAGTGAATTAATTGTTGATTGTGTCTCATTTGAAAATGAGAAATAACTTCTTGTCTGTTTTATCTTAAACAGAATCTGATTTTTACATTTTCATTGTTTAAAATCTTTAATTAAATATGTATTAATAATCTCTCTGATGTTTCTGCTCTGGTCTTTCGATAAAGGAAGAGATTTTCAAATTAAAAGCCCTGAGGCTTAGACCTGTGTGATTTTATTTCAAATCAGAGAATTTTAAAAACCTGGGACTGAATTTGATCCTTTAGTGTTTGAGATCTGAATGTTTTAACTCTGATCGTTTTTAGTTTGTTTCTTCTTTTAATTCTGATCTTTAATGATGCTTTTATTTTGTCTGATAATCTAAAGAAAAACAAACAGAGCGATTCTGTTTGTGCGTTTCAGGAAGTGTTTTTATCCATTAAACATGTTTATTATGATTTTTATTGCATTAATAATAATAATAATAATAATAATAATAATAATAATAATAATAATAATAATAATAATAATAGNATTAAAACAGTTTCCTGTGCGGATTATTTAAGATGATTTCAGCTCCGGCCTTTTTCCTCCTCACATTAAAACTGATGAGAATAAAAAATAAAATGAATGAATAAGTGAATAAGGGGGGGTGAGGTACCTTGACCTGGCTCTCCGTCATGCCCAGGCTGTAGGCCAGCCTCGCGCGCTCCGGTCCCGCCAGGTATTTGGTTTGTTCGAAGGTTTTTTCCAGCGCGAAGATCTGCTGCCCGGAGAAGGTTGGCCGCGTGTGTTTGCGCTTCCCGTCTTTGTCCAGCAGCACCGAGTTCTGGTCTGAGAGGAAACCAGAGGAAACCAGAGGGTTAGAAACATTATTCACACTGAACCTGGGACCTGAGAGGAGAAGAAGCAGGAGCAGAGGAGCAGCAGGAGGCCCCCGCTGCTCCTCTCTGACCCGCTCACACTCACGCGGTGAACAGGCGAAGCGCGCGTCCCTCCAGTGCGGACTCTGCATCACTCCGGGCCAGAAGATCGGGGTCCGGCCCGGCAGCTCCGCCAGGGGCTTCGGGTACCGGGCCACGGCCACCGCGGCCGCCCCGGGGCTGAAGTAGAGTCCCGGGGGGGGCGGCGGGCTGAGGCTGCTGAAGCGCGGCAGCCCCGACAGGAGCCCCGCGGAGGAGGAGGCGGCGGCGGCGGCGGCGACGGCCACGGAGGCGGCGGAGGCGGCAGAAGCGGCAGACGCGGCAGCGGCCGCCGCGGGCCGGTTCAGGATGTCGTTAATCCCGTGCGGGGTCGCGGAGGAGCACTGCTGGGGGGAGCCCAGACCCGAGGACACCCCCAGGACTGAGGAGCTCTTGATGCCCGGGGACGACACCGCCATGCCGCCCGGGTTGGGGGAGGTGGTGGCCGGGGAGGTGGAGCAGGTGGGGCCGCTGGAGGAGAGCGGGTACGCGGGGTACAGGGGGGTCTTCATCTCCGTCATGCTGTGCAGAGCCGCTAACGGGGGGGGGCTGAGGAGGAAGGCGCTCTGTCGGGACCCGTCCATGGGACCCACCGCTAACATCACCCCCTCCTCTGTGAGGGACCAGGGCGAGGAAAGGACCAGGTCTGAGCGGGGGGGGCCCTCACAGAGTCCGGACTACAGCTGAACCACGACCCGCTCCTCCACGGACTCTACACCCATCTCAGGACCAGGATCCACAAAATCCTCAGAGTCAGGCCGAGAAAAAGAGACAAATCCCCGCAGAGAGAGAGAGAGAGTCCGGGTCCGGGTCCTGGCTGAGTCCGGGTCCTGCCTGAGTCCGGGTCCTGCCTGAGTCCGGGTCCTGCCTGAGTCCGGGTCCTGCCTGAGTCCGGGTCCAGAGTGTGAGATAATAAAAGCTGATCATCTCTCTCAGGTCTATTAGCTAAAGTCCAAACTTTCAGACAGCAGGGGGGGGGGCTCTGCTCTGATTGGCTGACCTCACCGTGACGTAGGGGTGCATGAATTTAAGGGAGCCTCCTGATTGGCTGCTGGGCTCAGAGCTGAGCGCGTGCAGAGAAAAACATCAGACAGAAAGAAAAAAGAAGAAGAGGAGGAGAAACAAGCTGAAGACAAATCACCAGATTAAAATAATCTGAGAGATTAAAAACAATTAATTCACTAGAACCTACAGAAATAATCTGTGTCTCAGGGAAAAATCTGATTTTATTCATTAAATATGATTTTATATAAAATATGAAAGTAAAATAAAGATTAAATCTGTTCATAATTTTAATTATATTAATAATAAATTATAGTTTCTTTTCTGTAACAGCTGTTTTGTTGCATAAATGAAGGTTTGATAAAATTCCTCAGGTTCCTTTTTCTCAGACTGTTTCCTTAAATATCTGATTTATTTAAATTATTCTCTCATTTAGAGAAACATTAAATCAATAAATGTATAAAAGCTTCACTTTACTCTAATGACAGAAGGATTCTTTTAATCAGAAACTGTGTTTTTAGTTTAATTATATACTTTCAGAAGAGTTTGTATCCTTTTTATTAAAGTGTCTTTATTCAGATTAATTTATTCTTTTATCTAATTAACATTAATTTCACTAAATAAATCAGCCGCAGAGATCAGGATCTGTTTTAAAGGTCGACCTGTTTAAGAGGAAACAGCAGCTCGTGTCATTAAAACCAAACATGATTTAAAAAAACAGTTTACAACAAAGAATTAAGAGAAAACAAATGTTTACATCATGCAAATTAATTTACAGATAAAGATCAGAAACAATAACACTGTAAAACTGTCACATATACAAATATATTTATATATATATGTTTATATCACAGCTTCTTTCACTAATCCATCATCGTTCACTGATGTTAAAACCTGTCAGATACAATAATAATTCATTAATTAGGTCATTAAATATCATCTTTAATAAGGAGAAGTTGAATGATTTTAAGTGTAAAGAAATATAAATATTCATAAGGCACAGAGAGTTCTGTGAAAGACTTTGTTGCTTCAAACTCTCATCATGACATAAAAATATAAATAACATGAAGTGAGCTGCACAAATGTGACTGTAAATAAAATCAAAGTGTCTCCAACAGTTCACGGGTTATTTTTTAAAATAAGTTTCTCATCTTTAGTTTGATGTTTGAGATGATTTTCTTTTCTTTTTTTTCATTTCAACTTGATAAAAGCTGTTTTTAAAAATCTGATGAGTTTTTACTAAGTTCGTACTTAAACAGCGCGTGTTCAGCTCCTAACCAGCAGGGGGCGCCACCTGTCTGTGAGAATTATTACTATAAAAAAAAGAAAATTAACATTTTTATTTATTTTTTAATTGTGTCAAAATTTGAGCTCAAACCTGCAGATTTATATAAAACACTAAGAATACACTCACACACTCTTCTCTCTCTTTGATAAAACTTTAAATATTTTGAACTTTTTGATCAAATTTTAACTTTTAATGAAGGAGTTTTTAATGTGACGTCATGACGTAAATTGATCCTAACTGCTCTGACGTTGAGAGCAGAGTTTACAGTTTATGGAAAAGAGTTTTAAAGCTGTAAAAATAAACAGAAACATGTTGTGAATAATGATCTGACTGAATGATTTTATCTCATATTAAATTAACTCAACGTGTTGTTAATGTGTGACGTCATCGCCCTGATGGTTGGATCAGTTTCAGGTGAAGCTGTGAGAACAGGTGAGTCTGGTCCCTGTGATGAAATCATGACATAAACTCATCTCATTGTTAAACGTGAAGATTTAAGGTTTTAGTTTTAGTTTTTTCTTTATCCAGAGGAAGTTTGAATCAGATAATTTATCCTCATTTGTCTCCGTGATGACGTCAGAGATGGTTAGTGATAATTGATGGTTTGTTGAGGAAATAATCGAAGAGTCAAAGAGACTCACGGTCACAGGCAGAGCTGCTGGTGCTCAGTGGGACACTGGCGCCACCGTGTGGTCGTTCAGAGAAACGCAGCAGCTCAGTGAAGAGAGTGAAACTGAAACTGGCTTCAAATCCACTCTGAAGCTTTCACACACACACACACACACACACACACACACACACACACACACACACACACACACACACACTCAGGTGTGACAGGTGAAACATATAACTACACCTGTGTGAACTTAACCCAGGGTTAAAATGAGCTGAGACCAAATAAAAACCTCCTGGTCAAAGAAAAAGTTTAATGTTGATAAAGTTTTTGATTGAAGGAGAAATAATCAGCAATAAAATGTTTCACTGTTACATTTCATCATAAAAACAATCTACGGTGGCCCACAGGTCCATCACAGAAAAATGATGCAGCTTATTTCTGATAAGTTTGGCTTTTTTCAGTCAGTCTGTGATTTTTAACTCATATATCCTGAAGATCAGAACGACTTTTCTTTCTATGGTGATTGATTTTAACATTTACAGTTCGACTGAATATGTGACGCAGATTTCTGTGATTCAGTTTGGCCTCGTCAAAAAGAACATTTCAGAAATCCACAAACACATTCTGCTCATCCACAATTATCATTCTGATTTCTACAACCTCATTGTGACTAAATGACGTCACTTTTCTCCATTCATTTGTATGGGGTTACTCATTAAATAAATCTAAAACATCAGAAACACAAACTGTGAATTACAGATCTCTGTAAATTAAAGTTGTTGGGTTTCTAGTTAAAAGGGCCGAGCACTTAACCCTTTACAGCCAAACGTATCATAGTTGATGAGTTCAAAGACTTCTATCTCATCAACATGATGAACAGTTTCTTTAAAAAACTGTTAAATATTTTTAAAACACCCTGAGGATTGTCACATCACTACAGTCGCTGAAGTTTTATTTTGGAAATCATCCACTCACATAATTTCAGGAAAATCACAGCTTCATTTCCAACAAGTTGCAGCAAGAAAAAGTGTTTTCAGCATGAAATAAATGCAGATTTACAAAAAAAAAAACTTGAATAAAAGAGACTGTCAAATGTGATAAAGAAATAAATCCTGAATGAAACAATAAAGAAACATTTTTTGTGTGGATTTCATTAAAAAGGTTCAGAAACATCTCAGTCAAACTTAGAATTTCCTGACTTTTTTTGATAAGTCGGACTTTACGGGGTTAAACACGTCTAATTAAAGAGTTCATGACAAAAGAATCAAAGTTCAGGATTTTATTTCATCCAAACAATTATTTTCAGAAACACATGAACACAAACTTTAAACAATAAACTCAGAAAATCATGAACATGAGTCAGAGAGAAAATAAAAACAAAGCTCAAAGAAACAGACTTACACTGATGCATCGTCCTGGAGGTCAGAGCTGCTCACCTGTGTTCACCTGTTCTCACCTGTTCTCACCTGTTCTCACCTGTGTTCACCTGTTCTCACCTGTTATCACCTGTGCTCACCTGTGTTCACCTGTTCTCACCTGTTCTCACCTGTTATCACCTGTGCTCACCTGTGTTCACCTGTTCTCACCTGTTCTAACCTGTGTTTACCTGTTCTCACCTGTGTTCTCACCTGTGTTCACCTGTTCTCACCTGTTCTCACCTGTTATCACCTGTTCTCACCTGTGTTCTCACCTGTTCTCACCTGTTCTCACCTGTGTTCTCACCTGTTCTCACCTGTGTTCACCTGTTCTCACCTGTTCTCACCTGTGTTCTCACCTGTTCTCACCTGTTATCACCTGTGCTCACCTGTGTTCACCTGTTCTCACCTGTTCTCACCTGTGTTCACCTGTTCTCACCTGTGTTCTCACCTGTTCTCACCTGTGTTCACCTGTTCTCACCTGTTCTCACCTGTGTTCACCTGTTCTCACCTGTTCTCACCTGTTCTCGCCTGTTCTCACCTGTGTTCACCTGTTCTCACCTGTGTTCACCTGTTCTCACCTGTCAGGTATTAACTCCTGAGCGTCTCCTCAGAAAGTACCACTTTCAGCCACCTGGAGGCGCCTTTTCTCCATCCTGACAGAATCCTTGTTTCTGTCTTTGAACTGAATTCTGGGAAAGTATTTTTCTTAATTACTGATCATTTTTAATTCACCTCATTTTCAGATTTCTGCTTCTTATTTTCCAGTAAAAACTCAGAGCTCATCATTAATTTTTTTGATTCTACATGTAAAGTTTTTATCCATAAGATCAGGTTCTTTAAAAATAAACTTCTGGAAGAATTTCAAACTTTTCAGTAAATCCTTAATAAATGAACTGAATGACTTGAATTTACCCTCAGTTATTTTATTTATATTCTTTTTGAGTTATATTTACTCTGTACGGCCTCTTTTTTATACACACTGTTATTTCTTTACACTTAAGGTTGAACTGTTTTCTACATTCACTATTAAATTTCCGTATTTCATAAAGTTGGATTTAAAAGAAAAAGAAAAAACTGTTCCTTTTAAATTTGACATTAAATTTTACTTTGCAGAACGAATTGTAGATATCTGTAATTCTGAGTCATTCAAATGTATTTAAAGAGATCTTAAATGTGAATTACTAACGATAAATCAAATAAATGAAAAAGTGGGATCATTTTGTTAAAATGAGGTTGTTCAAAGCTGAAATAATTATTTATAGGCAGAGTGTATTTTTTGATATCTGAAATGTTCTTTTGACTGGTAAAAATGTCATTAAATATAAAATTTAATTACACATATCACTGATATTTAAAGGGAAACTGCAACATTTTTGTTGATTTTACAGAATTATGACTTTTCATTTTCTTGAATTCCCTTTCCATTTGCCCACTTTGACTTTTTATCCTGATTTTAAATCTTTGATTTCTTGTTTTTAATCCACACTTGTGAAATTTGTCTCATGATTTTGACTTTTTAAACCTTGTTTCTTCTTTTTTACCCATAATTCTGTTTTTTTTTTCTCTTAAATTTGAAATTCTGCATTTTTTACTTTAATCTCCTGTATTTTTTCCACTTTTAAGTTTTTTGTATTTTGATATAGTTTCTTATTTTGTCTATAAACACATGGTAATGGCTTTTTAAAAAATGTATTCATGACTTTTTTTTTTTTTTTTAAATCACCTTCAAATTGTTTGACCCATAATTATTTCTTTAAACCCTTAAATTCCACAGTCCATACTTTTCTTATTTTAATCTTATTTTGACTTTACATCCATAACTGTGTCTTATCTCCTAATTTTGACTTTTTAAATCTCCTTGTTTAGAATTTTTAAACCATAAAGTTTTTTTTAACTCTTTATTTTCCCATTTGATCCTTTGACTTTTTATTAAACTCATGACACTAAAACCAAACTTCCTGCAGAGACCAAGTTCTGGAATTAAATTATTAGTTTTATGATAATAAGAAGAATAAAAACATTCACATCAGAAAAACTCTCAGGAAGTTAAGATGACGGTCGATGACCCGCCAAAATAAGAGTCTTCCTGATGGTCAGGGGTGAATAAAGAGCAGAGACGACAGTAACGAGCAGACGTGACTTTATTGAGCTGTTACTCCCGCGCCATGAGCTTCTGCTTCCTCAGCTTCTTCTGTGACACCTGCAGAGACAAAAGGGGGCGGAGTCAGAGGGCGCCACGGCTCAGAGGTCAGAGGTCAAACGGGCTGTTCAGAGCTGCTCAGAGTTAACGTTTGTTTTCATGGTTGATCCAAAGGTGTCCTAAGATGTCATCAGTGCGGCTCCGCTCACGCTGCCTTCAGGCGCCTTCAGGAGCGTGGGAAATCAGACCTACCTTCTTCTTCTGAGCCACCTCCTCCTCGGGTTTGGGGACGATCTGCTCCTTCTCCGTCAGGATCATCTCGATGTGACACGGCGAGCTCATGTAGGGGTTGATGCGGCCGTGAGCGCGGTACGTGCGCCTCCTCATCTTTGGCGCCTTGTTGACCTGGATGTGCTCGATGACCAGAGAGTCCACGTCCAGACCCTGAAACCACATCAGACCAGGAACCTCAGACCAGGAAGCTCAGACTCAAAACACAGAAAAACTCCAACATCAGAGATTATTGTTTCCTAAAGTCTCCTCCTGCTGCAGACAAACCTGCAGGAGGAGGAAGAAGAGGAGGAGGAGGAGGAGGAGGAGCAGGAGGAGGTCGCTCAGAGTCAATCATTTGTTTTCATGGTTCATCCAAAGGTGTCCTAAGATGTCATCACTGCAACCTCCTCCACCTTTAACCTCCTCCACCTTTAACTCTGATGTTATTGTTTGATTTTTGACTATAACTGACTTTAAACTGAAGTATTTGCTCAGGGAACCTGCAGGTTTCAGTCCAGTTTCAGACTTTTTAATGTCACACTGAAGGAAATCTCAGACCAAAAAGTACGGAAGAGGATTAAGGCCACAGCATGGGACAAAAGTTAAAGTCCATTTAAATGTAATTTATCCAGAGATTAAAGTCAGAAATCTGAGTTCAAGTTAAAAATTCAGAGGAAAGAGTCAGAATTCTGAGATTAATTCCAGAATAATCTGTAAAAAAAACTTCTTCCATCTTCCCCATAGTTTCTTCTGAACTAAAGGATGTTAAAAGGCTCATGAGTTTAAACTATATTATATATATCATTATATATTTACACACATATATATATATATATATATACACTATATTAAACTACATATAACTACATTTCTGTCCTTCCTCCTAAACTGTGGCACAGATTCATTCCTACAAAAACTTCTGAACCATGAGATTTATTTTTCACTCTTGTTGTTATTGTTGACAAATCGTCCGTATTTATTTCTGATTCTATACTTTAATTTCTGGGTTCTTTGGTCATTAAATGCATCACCAACAGTAAACCTCCTGAGCCCTGAGTCTGTGGCGGTGTCTGTGGCTGTGTCTGTGGCTGTGAGGGACGGTGTCTGTGGCGGTGTCTGTGGCGGTGTGGGACGGTGTCTGTGGCGGTGAGGGACGGTGTGGTACCTTGAGCTCGGCGTTGCTCTCAGCGTTCTTGAGCATGTGCAGTAGGAACTCGGCGCTCTTCTTGGGCCAGCGTCCCTGCGTCCAGCCGAACTGTTTGGCCTGAAACGAAACAAACGTCACGTTAGCAGCGGCTCCGCCCCCCACAGAGCCACTCAGAGCTTCGTGGTCAGCCCTGAGACGGCGGCCACAGCGGCTCTGAGCCGTGATTGGCTGCAGTCGGAGCTCACCTGAGCACACCTGCCCACTCCCCCGTTGTAGCGGCGGAAGGGGACGCACTGGTGCTTGACGATGACGTCCCTCAGGTATTTGTTGGCCTTTCGGATGTGCATCCCTTTGATGGCCTGGGCCGTCTCACGGGTGTTCTGGGTAAAAAAACCACGACAGGAAATGACCCGTTTAACTCTCACACAGGTGCTGGTCACTTTACAGAACTTTACAGAGAGGAGGAGGAGGTCGCTCAGAGTCAATCATTTGTTTTCATGGTTCATCCAAAGGTGTCCTAAGATGTCATCACTGCAACCTCCTCCACCTTTAACCTCCTCCACCTTTAACCTCCTCCACCTTTAACCTCCTCCACCTTTAACCTCCTCCACCTTTAACCTCCTCCACCTTTAACCTCCTCCACCTTAAACCTCCTCCACCTTAAACCTGATCTCAAACTCAGACTTTTTCTGTTTCCACGCGACGTTTAGTGCAGGTTTGACGAGTATTCAGGCAGAAATCAGAGGTTTAAAGTGTTTAAACTGTCACTAAACAATCGAATTAGTGCAACTTTGTTTGAGGAGTAATGGTCCAACACAACAGGCAAAGAATAAGTTTATTATTAATCATAAAGAATAAGTTTATAATTAATCAGAACAATAATAACAATACAGACTTTTCATCTGGTGATTCCATCTGGTTCACAAGTTTAACTTTTACAACAGAATTTTTTGGACTCTATATTTCAAATTATGATTAATATCTCAAATTTTTAACTTTGCACCACTAAATATCAACTTTAATCACAAAGTAAATGACATTTGTTGCAGAATTTTCACTTTATGTATCTAAATTTGACTTTAAATCTAAGAATATTGACTGTCTGCCACAAAATATTGACTTTAAACACAAAGTAATGACATTAATTGTAGTCTTAATATGACTTTTAGCACAAAGAAAAACCCTGAAAAAAGGCTTTGGTTTATAATTTTGACTGAACATCTCATGGTTCATACATTTTAAAGCTCCACATTTGAACTTTAATTACCAAATTTTGACTCAACATCTCAAAATATTGGCTTCTCGGCTTATTAATTCAAATTTTCATCTCTTATTATTAACTTTTATCACTGAACTTTGACTTAATGACTCAAACTATTAACTCTTGAACTAACTATTTTGAAGTTTCATCTTAAATTTTAACTTTCTGACTCAAAATTTTAACTTTCATAACAGAATATTGACTAAATATCTCAAAACTTTCTACCACTAAATATCGACTTTAATCACAAAGTAATAACATTTGTTGCAAAATTGTCACTTTATCTCTCTAAATTTGACTTTAAATCTAAAATTTATTGACTCTCTCTTTCAAGTTTGACTTTCTGCCACAAAATATTGACTTTAAACACAAAGTAATGACATTTGTTAAAGTCTTAATTTGACTTTTATCACAGAAAATTGACTCTTTAGCTTATAATTCTGACCAAACATCATCAGTCATACATTTTAAAGCTCCACATTTGATCTCGTATTATCAACTTATGACATTTACAGCAGAATTTTGACTCAACATCTTAAATTATTGGCTTTTCGGCTTATTAATTCAAATTTTCATCTCTTATTATGAACTTTTATCACTGAACTTTGACTTTATGACTCAAACTATTAACTCTAGAACTAATAATCTTGAAGTTTCATCTTATATTTTGACTTTAATCTCGTAATTGTAACTTTCTGGCTCAGAGTTTTGACATTAATCACAGAATCTTGACTCTCTGTGTAAATTATTGTCTCTTTAACAGGTGAGTTTGTTTTTCAGGTGTTTTACCTTAAAGTGCACCCGCAGGTTGGAGCCCCTGGACTTGCATGCTGAAATAAACACAGACAGATTAAATGTCTGTGCAGGTACAGCAGCCTCAGTCAGACTCAGGTGAGTCAGCTCAGGTAGAAACAGTTTTATTTTCATGATTAAATCCAAAGGTGTCCTAAGAAATCATCACAGCTAACAACACAGCAGCAGCAACAGCAGCAGGAAACTCACATTTAGTGGGGTTCTCCGGGTCAAGAGAGTAGCGGACCATTTTCAGAAATCTGTGTTTGAAGGAGAAAAAAAAACAGATTTTTAAACATTTAAAACAGAATTAAACTGAAACATCGCGAGAACAGGGCGAGACTTCAGCAGCACCGGTACATTAAAACACTCCAAATACACATATTTAACATTAAATAACATGTTTTAAAGACTTGAATACATAATCTGTGTCATAAAAAGAGGATTAAAGGAGTAAAATCAGCAAAAATCTGCTGATTTAATTCAATAACAGAGTCTAACATGGCGGACATGTTGCGATAGCCACGAAACCTCAGAAAAAAGCGTAAAAACAGAGAAATTAATCCTCCATACTCTAAAATCTGCCTCTGTCTGAACTCTATGATCTTATTTAACAATAATTCAGCGGGTTTAGAGGCAGGATGGTGAAGATTTAGAGCAGATTTAAGTCAGATTCTGTTCTGAGTTAAAGAGTCTGTTCCCTCACCTCCGAGTCCGGCAGGAAGAGAGAGAGCGGCGGGAACAGAGCCGCTCTTCAGCCGGAGCACAGCGCCCCCTCAGGCCAGGAGGAGAACTGCAGGCCAGGAGGAGAACTACAGGCCAGGAGGAGAACTACAGACCAGGAGGAGAACTACAGCTCAGGAGGAGAACTACAGGCCAGGAGGAGAACTACAACTCAGGAGGAGAACTACAGCTCAGGAGGAGAACTACAGGCCAGGAGGAGAACTACAGCTCAGGAGGAGAACTACAGGCCAGGAGGAGAACTACAGCTCAGGAGGAGAACTACAAGGAGGAGAACTACAGACCAGGAAGAGAACTACAAGGAGGAGAACTACAAGGAGGAGAACTACAGACCAGGAAGAGAACTACAAGGAGGAGAACTACAGGCCAGGAGGAGAACTACAGGCCAGGAGGAGAACTACAAGGAGGAGAACTACAGGCCAGGAGGAGAACTACAGGCCAGGAGGAGAACTACAGACCAGAATCAGAATCAGAATCAGAATCAGAATCAGAATTTACTTTATTGTCCCGTTAAGGGAGATTGGTGCTGCAGCAGGAACACACAAAGGACAAGACACAATGACAATAGTAAAAAGTCTAAAATACAGAAATGATAGACAACACAGTGACTAAAGGAGGTAAGATAAGAAACACCGTACACATATAAAGGCAATGACATGTTTAGACCCGAGCTCAAACCAAAAAAATGGAAAGTAACAAACAAGTTAATGTAAAAAAGTGCGAAGTGTGAAAGTGCAAATAGGGCAACAATGATGATAGTGCAAGAGAAACATGAGCAACCAACAAACTAATTGTCATTAAGTAAATAAGTTGCACTGGGGATAAAAGAGCCCTGAAATCTTTTAGTCCTCCTCTTAGGAACCTAAACAACGGCCAGAGGGTAAAAGCTCAAACTGGATTTTAAGAGGATGATTACAACAATCTAAAACGACATAAACCTTCCTCAGACCTGTTATAGATAGAAATCAGCCCCGTCTGCTGAGTTCAGGAGATTTTTCAGCTGTTTTAAACAAAATTCTGAAACGGTTCCTACTGGACAAGTTCATGTTTCCAAACCAAGAAACAAAACAAAAAGTAAGAACAGATTCAATAAAACTTCTGTAGAACAGAGTCATCATCTCAGAAGACTCCTGGAAGTTTTCATTTTCCACAGAGAGAATAATCTTTGCTGAACCTTCCTGGAAGTAAAATCAGCCTGAGGTTCAAAACACAGTTTATTATCTAGAACCACGCCCAGGTATTTGTAGTTTTCCACCATTTCAACGACAGCACCTTTGATAACAGTAGGTGGAGGTAAAGAGGTGGACTTCCTGAGGTCAACAATCATGTCTTTAGTTTCTGACACATTCAACTTCAGAGAAAACTCATCACACCACTTTACAAAGTCATTAAGGAGAACTGCAGCTCACACAGCAGCAGAGCAGGGAGAGAGTTTGGACAGCAGGGGGCGCTGTTTGACCTCACACAGATGATTTATGTTCACCTGAATTAAAGCTTTCATTAATAATAATTGTAATTGTAAAGTTTGTGTCTGTAATGTTAGAAATTGATTTTGTCAATATAAAATGGAAGTTTATTCTTTTTTTATTATTATTATTATTTCACTGACTGCAGAACCTTCAGTCTCTTCTTTCCTGGAGTTTAATTTACATGTGGTTGCTCTGAATAAACGAGTCAGACTTTAGGGTTGAACTGTGCTGAAGCAGATGGTCGGAGTAACTGCGCCCTAAATGGACAGAAGTTTGGCACGAACAGTGTTTGACATTTTGTTGTTTATTATAAGCAAAAAGCAGGATACATAAAGATAACAAAACATATTTAGCATTTTATCAATGCTGCTTCTTCACTTCACTGTTTATTAATATTAAACTGAAGATTAAGTCACTTACGTCACTGTTAGCAGGTGATTATAAGGTAGAGGCAGAATAAAAACAGAAATGATAATGATAGTAGTCATAACAATTCTCGTTTAATTATTTTCTATTATGTTACATGATTCATTGAGTATGGATGTTTGTTCTCTTTACACCTGTTTGTTAATAAACACACTTCACCTGGTGTTTGTTCATAATCTTTTTATTTATTTGAATTATTATTTTATTGTGATCAGTTTCCCCATCACTCTGAGAGGATTCACACTCTTCAGGAATAACTCAGATCTTTAATAATCTCTGAACACTTTCAGTTTCTCTCGTATCTCTTGCAAACATTTGCTGATGTTCTCACAGTCATAAATAATCTCAAAGATGCCTAAGTGAAGAATTAGAAGAGATAAATAAGTTTTTTCACTCTTCTCTTTCAGGTCAGTCACTTGTGTCAGAAACTCCTTAAACTCCTGATCTTCTCTCTGAGTTTTTTCAGACTGAGCTTCTTTTAATTTTTCCTCCAGTTTCTCACACGTTTCCTTTATTTCTTCCAGACTCGTTTTCAGTGGTTCAGCGATTCTTATGAACTCGTTCCCCAGATTTTTAAGCTCCTGTAAATATTCCTTCTCAGTAGAAAGTCGTTCCATGTTTGCTTCAACCACACCTGCTCCTCCTGCCAGTGCTCCTGCTACTCCTCCTGCTAAGAATCCTAACCCCCCCGTGAACACACCTACAACAACGGCCCCCACTACCACTCCAACATAACCTACTACTTTGACTTCTTCCAGTGCTCTGTGCATCTCTCTGACCTTCCCTCCTATTTTCTTCATGTCTTCTCTCGTCTCTCTCATCCTGGGCTCGTGCTCCTTTAACTCTCTGCTGAAGGAATCACCCAGTTCATGGAGTTTTTTCACTAAATCAGACACATCAGGAGGCAGAGCTGAGCTCCACCTTCCTCCTCCTCCTAATCCCAGTCGTTTCCAAAACCCTGAGATGTTGAAGAGCTCCATGTTGTTGTGAGACGTTTTGGTCTGATCATCAAATCCTGAGGTTCAGGTCTGAGGAGAAACACACGAGAAATATATATATAATATTAATAATAAAATCTATAATATATTCTACGATACAATCTATAATATTATCTATGATATAATCGATAATATAATCTATGGTATAATCTATGAAATATTCTATAGGATAATCTATGATATAATCTATAATATAATCTATGATATAATCTATAATATAATCTATAATAAAATCTATAACATGTTCTATAAAATAATCCATAGTATAATCTATAATATAATCTATAATGTAATCTATATAAAAATCTATGATATAATCTATAATATAATCTATGATATAATCTATAATATAATCTATGATATAATCTATAATATAATCTATGGTATTATCTATAATATAATCTATGATATAATCTATAATATAATCTATGGTATAATCTATAAAATAATCTATGGTATAATCTATAATATAATCTATAATTTAATCTATGATATAATCTAAAATATAATCTATGATATAATCTAAAATATAATCTATGGTATAATCTATAATATAATCTATGGTATTATCTATAATATAATCTATGATATAATCTATAATATAATCTATAATAAAATCTATAACATGTTCTATAAAATAATCCATAGTATAATCTATAATATAATCTATAATGTAATCTATATAAAAATCTATGATATAATCTATAATATAATCTATGATATAATCTATAATATAATCTATGATATAATCTATAATATAATCTATGGTATTATCTATAATATAATCTATGATATAATCTATAATATAATCTATGGTATAATCTATAAAATAATCTATGGTATAATCTATAATATAATCTATAATATAATCTATGATATAATCTATAATAAAATCTATAATATAATCTATGATATAATCTATAATATAATCTATGATATAATCTGTAATATAATCAATAATATAATCTATAATATAATGTATAATATAATCTATAATATAACCCGAATATAATCTATAATATAATCTATGATATAATCTATAATATAATCTATGATATAATCTGTAATATAATCAATAATATAATCTATAATATAATGTATAATATAATCTATAATATAATCTGTAATATAATCTATAATATAATCTATAATATAATCAATAATATAATCTATAATATAATCTAAAATATAATCTATAATATAATCTATAATATAATCTATAATATAAAGGTGCTGCAGCTCCTGCTGCTCACAGGAAGTCCTCACATAGACTCCGCCCACTGCACAGGTACAAGCTTCAACCACAGGAGGTCACGGTGACTTTATTCATGTTGATGTTTCAGAATCAGATGAAACAGTTTAAAGTTTGTGAAACTTTTAATCAGAGAAACAGTTTAAAGAGTTTGTTCACTCACCCTGAGTTTCTGCTGCAGCTCCTCTGCTCCAGGTTTATGATCAGACTTTGTCCCCAAAACCTGCTCCGTCGTCTTTACAAAGATCAGAGTTCAACAGAGTTTATTTAAGAAGATTTTAATACAGATCCGACTTTATTTAACCAGAGTTTATTTAACCAGAGTTTGTTACTTTCAGAGTTTATAAAGATCAGAGAAAAGTTGTTACCTGTTCTCGTAGAGTTCAGCGCAGACTGAAGCTCCTTCACCTGGACTCTTAAAGGGACAGAGCCCTGAGGAGGAGGAGGAAGAAGAAGAGGAGGAGGAGGAGGAGGAGGAGCAGGAGGAGGAGGAGGAAGAGGAGGAGGAGGAGGAGGAGGAAGAGGAGGAGGAGGAAGAGGAGGAAGAGGAGGAGGAAGAAGAGAAGTTAAGAAACAGATGATGATGTTAAGACGTAAAAATAAAGATCTGATTCCACCTGCTGACTTTTACCAAACAGGTGAATCTGAAACTCTGACAGTAAATCAGCTGTTTTTTTATTTCTTACTCAGCAGATCGAAGTGAAGCTGATGCAGTTTTCTTGTTTCCTGCTGAAACGACAGGAAATTACACTTCTGGGTTTTTGAGAATCTCTTTGAAAATTCTCCACTCAACAAACTGTTTAATTTATCGTGTCGTGTCCATGTTGTTGTGTGAAAAAACATAAAAAAGATGATGATGATCAGTGTAAATTGAAATTATTTTCCCATTGAGTCCTGGATTCAGAACCAAACCGTCTCAGGCTGATCCAACGTCAGCCAAAAACTCCTCAGGACAAATCAACATGAGGCTCAGTAGTGGGTGTGGCCCCCTGGAGCCTGTATGACCTCACTACAACACCTGGAGCTGTTTCTGATGAGGACGTTCTCCTGAGGAATCTCCTCCAGACTTAAAGCATCAGACTGAGTCTGTTTTCCAAACCTCCTCCTCCTTCTGCTGAAATTCAGTTTGTAGTATCAGTTTGTGAAAACTTGGTAGATCTGTAGTAAACTACAAGTTCCCGGATGTTTCTACTGATCCGGGAAAATTTCTCAGTCTGTAACGGACCAGTCTACCTGGCGTACTGTTTCCCACAATGCACGGCGCTAATGGCGTTTGTCAGTTTGGGGGCGCTCAGGTTGAGGTGAATTACTGACACCTACTGGAATAAATCAGCTCAACTACAACACAACAACAAAAATGTGAAACGGTCCCAGAGNCTCTCCCTGAATTTGTTGTTTTTCTAAATGAATTAAAAATGTTCCTTGAACCACTAAAAAAAATGAAAAAAAACATAAAAATTCTCAAAAAATTGTACAACTTCCTTCCCATGCTTAATTTCATTTATTTATTTTCCTTTGTATCTCATTAACATCTAATTTAACTTATCTACTTTTATTGCTCCTGTAACTTCTCCACTGATTGATGTGGTGAATTAATGACTGAAATGTTCTCATGGATTTATTTATGATAAAGTTAAACATTAGAAAAAAACCATCAGCTCCACTTCCTGAAACAGTTTGAGCAGAAACGTGCACATTAGTGCCCCCCCTGGTGGCTGGAGGTCAGTTTGCAGGGCTCCTCCTGCTCCTTCTTGCTCAGAGGGGGGGCCACACCCACAACTGCCCCCCCCCCCCCATTGACCTGTCTCCTGGTGTCTGCTCCATGTTCTGACTCTGAGACACTTAAACCGTGTTGCCACAATTGCATTGACGTGCCACAGTTGCATTGCCGTGCCACAGTTGCACTGACGTGCCACAGTTGCATTGACGTACCACAGTTGCATTGACGTGCCACAGTTGCATTGATGTGCCACAGTTGCATTGATGTGCCGTCCTGGATGAGTTGCCCAACCTGAGCAGCTTCTGTTGCCTGTTGCCGCATCATGGTTCCTCAGGACTGAAAACACTAAAAAACTCCAAAGTGACCAAAAACAGCCAGAGAGGATGAGAACTGTCATGTTTGTGGTCAGAAACTCTCCTTTAAAGAGGCTGTTTGGATAATTGCCTCTTATTTCCACCTGTTGTCTCTTTCATTTGCTCAACAACAGGTGAAACTGATTCACAGGTAAAGTTGCTTTGTACCTGAACAGGTTGATGAAACTGTTACAGACACTGATTCAAGCACAAACTAACTGTTTCTTCCTGCTTTAACTCTGCTTTAACTCCGTCAGCGCTCTGATGCTGAAGCAGGAAAATCCTCAAACTCTACGAGATTTAATCAGGAAGAAGGAGCAGATCCTGGAGGAGTGCAGTGAGGGAGTTTGGACAGCAGGAGGCGCTGTTTGACATCACAGCAATGACTTAGGTGTTCATTTCATCAAAGCATTTTCATTACAATAAAAAAATATGATAATCATAATAATAATACCAACAGCTTAAATATTTTTTTATTCTTAAAATCAGTCTGTAATGTGATTCATTTAATATTTATGAATATTTGTTCTCACACTTTATTTTTTTGTTCATAAACACAGTTCACCTGGTGTTTGTTGATGAATATATGATAATGAGTTTTTATTGTGATCAGTTTCACCATCACTGGAGCTTCACTTCACACTTTATTAACATTAAACTGAAGATTAAGTCAATTACATCAGTGTTTAAAGGTCATTATATGGTAAAAGTAAAATACAAACAGAAAATAAAACATCACATTCAACATTCACCATAATTTTCAAAGTAAAAGCAGGGAAATATGAAACAGGAAGTGTAAATCTGTGCAGCCTCTTGCAGGTTTTTAATAATCCGTGAACTCTCTCAGTTCGTCTCTGATCTCACACAATCGTTCAGTGACTTTCTCACACTGATCAGCTGATTGGTTGATGGAGCTGATGAACTTTTCATCCTCCTCTGGACTCACAGAGAACATGGGACTGTCCATGAGGAGTTTGAGCGGACGCTGCACAGTCTGAATTACATTTACAGTTTCTGCACTTTTCTTTCTCACCTCCCTGACTCTGTGGAGAAACTGAGTGTCTCCAGCCTGAACTTCAGCTGCTCCCTTCTCCAGTTTCTCACATGTTTCCTTTATTTTTTTCAGATTCTTCCTCATTGGTTCAACAATCCTCATGACGTCTCTCCCCAGATCTTTCACCTCCTCTGCACTCTCCTCCACAAAACGTTTCCTCATGTTTGTAACAGTCAAAGCAGCAGCTGTTCCTACTGCTGCTCCTGCAACAGCTACTCCTACTGCAGCTGCTCCTGATACTTTTAGGAAAACTATTTTTCCTTCTACTCCTGCTAATGCTGCTCCTACCACTGCAGCTGCTCCTGCTTCTATCAGTGCAGCTGCTCCTGCTCCGACTGTTACTCCTGCTGCTACTCCTAATGATACTGCTACAGCTGCTCTTACTCCTGCTCTAACTGAAGCTCCTCCTGCTCCTGCTGCTGCTCCAAACACTGCTCCAAATGCTGCCACTGCTGCTCCAAATACTGCTGCTGCTGCTGCTCCAAATGCTGCTGCTGCTCCAAATGCTGCCACTGCTGCTGGTCCTGCTCCAGCTTCTAATGCTTCTAACCCTGCTGCTCCAAATGCTAGTGCTGCTGCTCCTGCAGCAGCTGCTCCTGGTACCACTTCTCCTGTTGCTGCTGTTGCTACTACTGCTGCTGCTACTGCTGTTGTTACTGCTACTCCAAATGCTGCTCCTTTATTTACTCCTAATAATGCTCCTACAAATAGTCCTCCTTCTGCTCCTAATGCTCCTTCCCCTCCGAATAGTGCTCCTATTGCTGCTCCTGATACTGCTGCTCTTCCTGCTCCTGCTCCTACTACTGCTCCGACTGCTGCTCCTACTCCTGCTCCTCCTACTGCTCCTCCTACTGCTCCTACTACTAATGCTACTAATGTTCCTAATAGTAGTCCTAATACAGCTCCTGCTGCTGGTGCTGTTGCTTTTATGAATTCTGCTGCTACTGTTGCTCCTGCTGCTGTTCCTAGAGCTACTGCGAGTCCTAATGCTCCTCCATATGCTGCTCCTAATGCTGCTCCTTTTGTTGCTCCTAATGCTGCTGGTTTTACTGCTCCTCCTGCTGCTCCTACTACTGCTGCTACTGCTGCTCCTATTGGTGCTCCTGCTACTACTGTTACTGCAGCTCCTACTCCTTCAGCTCCTCCTGCTCCTCCTCCTGCTCCTCTCCCTGCTCTTGCAGTTGCTGTTGCTGCTTTTGCAGTTGCAGCTGCTGCTGTTAACCCCAACTCTCCAGTGTAGAAAACAGCAAAGAATCCAAACACCAGAGCAGCTGCTGCAACTGTTGTGATACTTTTAACTGTTTCTCTGTAAAGCTTTGTAAGTTTCTCAGCCTTTTCCTTAAACTTTAGCTCCACCTCCTTCATCCTGGGCTCATGTTCCTCAAACTGTCTGATAAATGAGACACTGAGTTCAGTAAGTTTGTTCTTTAGGTCAGACACAGCAGGAGGAGGATCTCTGCTCCTTCCTGCTCCTTCTGTAGCGTCAGTTGTCTCCATGGTGTTGTTGTTGTTGTTATTGTTGTTGTTGTTGTTGTTGTTGTTGTTGTTGTTGTTGTTGTAACCCTCAGGTGGAGGTGTGAGGCTCAGCTTCTCTCTCTCTGTAAGGAAACAGACAGGTCACATGACTCAGGTGAGACTCAAAGAGTGAATGTCAGGTCCTTCCTCCTCCATCCTCTGCTCCTCTTTTCAACCTTCACCTCCTTCACCTCCTTCACCTCCTTCACCTCCTTCACCTCCTCCAGTCAGAGTGAGCTGCTGTTTGTCTTTAATGGATTACCTGTTACAGGTGCTGCACCTCCTGCTGCTCACAGGAAGTCCTCAGATAGACTCCGCCCACTGCACAGGTACAAGCTTCAACCACACCAGACTGATGCTGGAGGAGGAGAAACAGGAGGAGGTCAGAGGAGGAGCAACAGGAGGAGCAACAGGAGGAACAACAGGAGGAACAACAGGAGGTCAGAGGAGGAACAACAGGAGGAGCAACAGGAGGTCAGAGAAGGAGCAACAGGAGCAACAGGAGCAACAGGAGCAACAGGAGGAGGAACAACAGGAGGTCAGAGGAGGAGCAACAAGAGGAGCAACAGGAGGAACAACAGGAGGAACAACAGGAGGAACAACAGGAGGAACAGGAGGAGGAACAACAGGAGGAACAACAGGAACAACAGGAGGAACAACAGGAGGAACAACAGGAGGAACAGGAGGAGGAACAACAGGAGGAGCAACAGGAGGAACAACAGGAGGAACAACAGGAGCAACAGGAGGAACAACAGGAGGAACAAGAGGAGGAACAACAGGAAGAACAGGAGGAACAACAGGAGGAACAGGAGGAACAACAGGAGGAACAGGAGGAACAACAGGAGGAACANACGGACCAGTCTACCTGGCGTACTGTTTCCCACAATGCACGGCGCTAATGGCGTTTGTCAGTTTGGGGGCGCTCAGGTTGAGGTGAATTACTGACACCTACTGGAATAAATCAGCTCAACTACAACACAACAACAAAAATGTGAAACGGTCCCAGAGATAAAAGTGAAGTGACAGGAAAGAAACAGCGGTAAATCTGCTCACTTCATCATGAAAGAGCTGTTTACTTTTACCAAATTCATAAAAGCCCCTAAATCATTTATCACTTTTTATTTTACACTAACAGCCTACGTGGGTAATGAGGACGCAGTTTTTACACCAGCTGGAAAAATAAAAAGTCAGTTGGTTTCAGATTTATTTTCAATACTCGATAACTTTTGGTGCAAGAGTAAAAATCAAATATGGTGATTTTGCTGTAATAAACTTTTATACCTTTACAAATTTGATAAAATCAGGACTCTAATCTCTCCCTGAATTTGTTGTTTTTCTAAATTAAAAATGTTCCTTGAACCACTAAAAATCATATTTTCCTTTGTATCTCATTAACATCTAATTTAACTTATCTACTTTTATTGCTCCTGTAACTTCTCCACTGATTGATGTGGTGAATTAATGACTGAAATGTTCTCATGGATTTATTTATGATAAAGTTAAACATTAGAAAAAAACCATCAGCTCCACTTCCTGAAACAGTTTGAGCAGAAACATGCACATTAGTGCTCCCCCTGGTGGCTGGAGGTCAGTTTGCAGGGCTCCTCCTGCTCCTTCTTGTTCATAAACACAGTTCACATGGTTTGTTGATGAATATATGATAATGAGTTTTTATTGTGATCAGTTTCACCATCACTGGAGCTTCACTTCACACTTTATTAACATTAAACTGAAGATTAAGTCACTTACATCAGTGTTTAAAGGTCATTATAAGGTAAAAGTAAAATACAAACAGAAAATAAAACATATTCAACATTCACCATAATTTTCAAAGTAAAAGCAGGGAAATATGAAACAGGAAGTGTAAATCTGTGCAGCCTCTTGCAGGTTTTTAATAATCCGTGAACTCTCTCAGTTTCTCTCTGATCTCACACAATCGTTCAGTGACTTTCTCACACTGATCAGCTGATTGGTTGATGGAGCTGATGAACTTTTCATCCTCCTCTGGACTCACAGAGAACATGGGACTGTCCATGAGGAGTTTGAGCAGACGCTGCACAGTCTGAGTCACATTTACAGTTTCTGCACTTTTCTCCTTTAACTCCTGATCTCCTCCTCTCTGAGTGTCTCCAGCCTGAACTTCAGCTGCTCCCTCCTCCAGTATCTCACATGTCTGAGTGTCTCCAGCCTGAACTTCAGCTGCTCCCTCCTCCAGTTTCTCACATGTTTCCTTTATTTCTTTCAGATTCCCCGTCATTGGTTCAACAATCCTCATGAACTCTCCCCCCAAATCTTTCACCTCCTCTGCACTCTCCTCCTCCACAAAACATTTCCTCATGTTTGTATCAGTCAAAGCAGCAGCTGCTCCTACTGCTGCTCCTGCTACAGCTACTGCTACTACAGCTGCTCCTGCTACTTTTAGGAAAAGTATTTTTCCTTCTACTCCTGCTAATGCTGCTCCTGCTTCTATCAGTGCAGCTGCTCCTGCTCCGACTGTTACTCCTGCTGCTACTCCTACTGTTGCTGCTTCACCTGCTCTTGCTCCTGCTCTAACTGAAGCTACTCCTGCTCCTGCTGCTGCTCCAAACACTGCTCCAAATGCTGCCATAGCTGCTGCTCCAAATGTTCCCATAGCTGCTGCTCCAAATGCTGCCACTGCTGCTGGTTCTGCTCCAGCTTCTAATGCTTTTAACCATACTGCTCCAAATGCTAGTGCTAGTACTAGTGCTGCTGCTACTGCAACAGCTGCTCTTGCTGCTACTGGTACCACTTCTCCTGTTGCTACTGCTGTTAGTACTGCTACTCCAAATGCTGCTCCAAATGCTGCTCCTTTTTTTGCTCCTAATACTGCTCCTAGAAATAGTCCTTCTTCTGCTCCTAATGCTCCTACTGCTCCGCAAACTACTACTATTGCTGCTCCTAATGCTGCTGCTCCTCCTCCTGCTCCTGCTCCTACTGCTCTTACTACTAATGCTACTATTATTACTAATACTACTCCTCCTAATAAAGCTCCTGCTGCTAGTCCTATTGCTTTTATGAATTCTGCTGCTACTGCTACTGCTGTCGATGCTCCTAGAGCTACTACGAGTCCTAATGCTCCTCCATATGCTGCTCCTAATGCTGCTCCTTTTGTTGCTCCTATTACTGCTGATACTGCTGCTCCTATTGGTGCTCCTGTTACTACTGTTACTGCTGTTCCTACTACTACTGCTACTGCAGCTCTTACCCCTTCAGCTCCTCCTCCTGCTCCTCCTCCTGCTCTTGCAGTTACTCCTAATGCAGTTGTTGCAGTTGCAGCTGCTGCTTTTAACCCGAACTCTCCAGTGTAGACAACAGCAAAGACTCCAATTGTCAGAGCAGCTGCTGCAACTGTTCTGATACTTTTAACTGTTTCTCTGCGAAGCTTTGTAAGCTTTTTCTCAGCCTTTTCCTTAAACTTTAACACCACCTCCTTCATCCTGGGCCAATGTTCCTCAAACTGTCTGATAAATGAGACACTGAGTTCAGTAAGTTTGTTCTTTAGGTCAGACACAGCAGGAGGAGGATCTCTGCTCCTTCCTGCTCCTTCTGTAGCGTCAGTTGTCTCCATGGTGTTGTTGTTGTTGTTGCTGTTATTGTTGTTGTTGTTGTTGTCTTTGTTGTTGTTGTTGTTGTTGTTGTCTTTGTTGTTGTTGTTGTTGTTGTTGTCTTTGTTGTTGTTGTTGTTGTTGTTGTCTTTGTTGTTGTTGTTGTTGTAACCCTCAGGTGGAGGTGTGAGGCTCAGCTTCTCTCTCTGTAAGGAAACAGACAGGTCACATGACTCAGGTGAGACTCAGGTGTGACTCAAAGAGTGAATGTCAGGTCCTTCCTCCTCCATCCTCTGCTCCTCTTTTCAACCTTCACCTCCTTCACCTCCTCCAGTCAGAGTGAGCTGCTGTTTGTCTTTAATGGATTACCTGTTACAGGTGCTGCACCTCCTGCTGCTCACAGGAAGTCCTCAGATAGACTCCGCCCACTGCACAGGTACAAGCTTCAACCACACCAGACTGATCCTGGAGGAGGAGAAACAGGAGGAGGTCAGAGGAGGAGCAACAGGAGGAGCAACAGGAGGAGCAACAGGAGGAACAACAGGAACAACAGGAGGAACAACAGGAGCAACAGGAGGAACAACAGGAGCAACAGGAGGAACAACAGGAGGAACAGGAGGAACAACAGGAGGAACAACAGGAGCAACAGGAGGAACAACAGGAGCAACAGGAGGAACAACAGGAGCAACAGGAGGAACAGGAGGAACAGGAGGAACAACAGGAGGAACAACAGGAGGAACAACAGGAGCAACAGGAGGAACAGGAGGAACAGGAGGAACAACAGGAGCAACAGGAGGAACAACAGGAGGGACAACAGGAGCAACAGGAGGACCAACAGGAGGAACAACAGGAGCAACAGGAGGAGGAACAACAGGAGGAGCAACAGGAGGAACAAGAGCAACAGGAGGAACAACAGGAGGAGCAACAGGAGGAACAACAAGAGGAACAACAAGAGGAACAACAGGAGGAACAGGAGGAACAACAGGAGGAACAACAGGAGGAACAGGAGGAACAGGAGGAACAACAGGAGGAACAGGAGGAACAGGAGGAACAGGAGGAACAACAGGAGGAACAGGAGGAACAACAGGAGCAACAGGAGGAACAGGAGGAACAACAGGAGGAACAGGAGGAACAGGAGGAACAACAGGAGGAACAGGAGGAACAGGAGGAACAACAGGAGGAACAGGAGGAACAACAGGAGGAACAGGAGGAACAACAGGAGGAACAACAGGAGGAACAGGAGGAACAGGAGGAACAGGAGGAACAACAGGAGGAACAGGAGGAACAGGAGGAACAACAGGAGGAACAACAGGAGGAACAACAGGAGCAACAGGAGGAACAACAGGAGGAACAGTTTATCAGAGTTTATCATAGTTTATCAGAGTTTATCATAGTTTATCAGAGTTTATCAGAGTTTATCCGACTTTATCAGACTTTATCAGAGTTTATCAGACTTTATCAGTTTATCAGAGTTTATCAGAGTTTATCAGAGTTTATCAGAGTTTATCAGTTTATCAGAGTTTATCAGACTTTATCAGAGTTTATCAGACTTTATCAGAGTTTATCAGAGTTTATCAGAGTTTATCAGACTTTATCAGAGTTTATCAGAGTTTATCAGAGTTTATCAGACTTTATCAGAGTTTATCAGAGTTTATCAGACTTTATCAGAGTTTATCAGAGTTTATCAGAGTTTATCAGACTTTATCAGAGTTTATCAGAGTTTTTAGAGCAGAGAAATGTTCTTACCTTCTCTCACAGAGTTCAGCGCAGACTGAAGACCCCCCCACGACTTTTAAAGGAACTGAGAACTGAGGTGGTCCTGTGTTATGAAACAAAGTTGACGTTCAGACGTAATAAATAAAGATTTTTAATATTTACCTGCTGACTTTTACTAAAAACCAAAGATGCGACTCGAACAGTCTAATAACTAATCAGCTGTTTTATTTCTTTTCAGCAGATCAAAGTGAAGCTGCTGCAGAGTTTTCTTGCTTCCTGCTGAAATGACAGGAAATAAAGTGGTTACATGTTCGTCACACAGACACGAACAAAGTGTTTGTTCATCAACTTGTTTTTCTGTTTCTGCTCCAGTTTGATTCTGCACAACCTCTGTCAAACATCCATTGAGTTTAAAAATCAGAGTTTATCAGTTTATCAGAGTTTATCAGAGTTTATCAGACTTTATCAGAGTTTATCAGAGTTTATCAGAGTTTATCAGACTTTATCAGAGTTTATCAGAGTTTATCAGACTTTATCAGAGTTTATCAGACTTTATCAGATTTTATCAGACTTTATCAGAGTTTATCAGACTTTATCAGAGTTTATCAGAGTTTATCAGAGTTTATCAGACTTTATCAGAGTTTATCAGAGTTTATCAGAGTTTATCAGAGTTTATCAGACTTTATCAGAGTTTATCAGACTTTATCAGTGTTTATCAGACTTTATCAGAGTTTATCAGAGTTTATCAGAGTTTATCAGAGTTTTTAGAGCAGAGAAATGTTCTTACCTTCTCTCACAGAGTTCAGCGCAGACTGAAGCCCCCCCCACGACTTTTTAAGGAACTGAGAACTGAGGTGGTGGCGTGTTATGAAACAAAGTTGACGTTCAGATGTAAAAATAAAGATTTTTAATATTTACCTGCTGACTTTTACTAAAAACCAAAGATGCGACTTGAACAGTCTAATAACTAATCAGCTGTTTTATTTCTTTTCAGCAGATCAAAGTGAAGCTGCTGCAGATTTTTCTTGCTTCCTGCTGAAATGACAGGAAATAAAGTGGTTACATGTTCGTCACACAGAGACAGAGAGCGGGTTTGTTCAGCCAATCAGAGCCAGCCGTTGGTTTATTGGTTGGTCATGTGGTCCTGTGAGATGCAGAGAGCAGCTACAGAGAAAAAAAGCCGTAGTGTCGCCCTCACAGTGACTCATGCACAACACACACCTGGAAATAATGTCAAAGCTCAGAGTGTCAACATAGAAAAATAAAGATATTATTTACATCAGAGACAGAAAAACCCACAGGGAGGGGGCCAGGGGGGGGGGGGGGGGGGGGGCAGAGACCTGGTTTAACACACAGCCTGTTGGGGAGGAAACCTCATCTGATTGGTCGAGACAAACGTTTGTAAACAACTTAGCTTCAAACTCAGATACCCAGACTCCTTCAGGGTAAAAGTGGGCGTGGCCTCAGCAGGAACGCTCAGAGACGTTAAAGACGACGAAAAACTGAGAATTTGATTTCTGTGAATTTTTCTGTGAGCCAACGCACTTCCTGACAGTGAAGTAAACTGATATGTTATTAATGTGCAACTAATGTGTTATTAATCTATAATTGATGTGTTATTAATGTATAATTGATGTGTTATTAATGTGTAACTGATGTGTTATTAATGTGTAATTCACATGTAACTAATATACAGGTCGGTGACGGTCGCCATGGTAACACTCTGCTCGTTTCCTCATGAAGCTCCGCCCACTCCCCCCCACAGCAGCTCCTGTGGTCGCTCACATCAAAACAAAGAGTCAGGATAAAAGTCAAAATGTTACGTTAATTAAGTCCTAAAGTTATGAGAGTCATAATGTTACAAGAATTTAATCGTAATATTACGTTACTCAGTCATTATGTCACGAAATTAAGTCCTAATATTACAAGAATAAAGTCGTGATGGTAACATTACAAAATAAAGTTCAAACCTTACGATTCAGTTGTAACAAGAATTTAGTCGTAGTGTTACGTAAATGTAGTCATGTTCCGAGAATTAAGTTGTAATGTTACAGAATTTAAGTTCTAATGTTATCAGACATAAGATGCAATGTTACGTGAATTAAGTCGTTTTCATCACTAGAATTAAATCATGAGTTAAAAGAAAGAAGTGAAGTTACCAGAATTAAGTTTTCAGTTACAGAAACTGAGTCGTTATGTTTCAAGAATCAAGTCGACAGGTTAGAGAATTAAGATTAAAGTCACAAAGTTACAGGATTAAAGTCGTCATCCTCTGAAGATTAAGTCATAATGTTACAGAATTTACGACTTTAAAGTTATATAATTTCCAGAATGAAGTAGAGCTGAACGATTTATCGTTTTCTGATCTAAATCTTAATTTCAAACATCATGATCATGTGATGGTTAAAGCTGTGATTTTTTCCTGCTCCTGACTGACCCAGGATCTGTTATATCAGCTGTTTCACACACACCTGTCTTTGAGTGTGAGACTGTTGGAAAAATACTTTTTTCTTTGGGATTGTTGTTGATTTTATTTTATTTAACTTGACACAATTAAGGATATTTTTCACTACATCATTTTTAAAAGCAAAGAGTCAAAGATAGCTCTTTCTGTTCTTCAGTTTTTAAAACTAAAAATACAATTTAGAAAGTCCAGTTTAGAAAAAGCAGGAATGGGTGTGAGGTTTTGAGAAGAGTCAAAATTCATTAACTTATCGAAAAATCCTCTTTTTATTTCTTATTTTTTGCCTCTGTATTTATTTCTCATCATTTCGACTTAAATCTTAGAATTTTGACTTTCTGTATCAAAATTTCAACTTTTTATTTCAAAAACTGCTTTAATTTCAAACTGTAGAGTTTTGTCATCTTAAAATTTTGACCTGAAATGAGAAAGTTTGGACTTTTTTTTTACATAATCTTAAACTGATTTCTTAAACTTAAGAAGTTTCATCTTAAAATCTTGAATTTTGTCTTTATTTCTCAAAATTTTCACTTTTCATATTAAAATATTGACCTTTTATTTAAAAGTTTGAAACAATTCTTACCTTCAGTTTTTATTTTCATCCTCACATTAGAGTAAAAGCTTTTGATGTTTCAATGGTTTGATGTAATTTTCTGTCAAGTTTGTAAATGTTTCTGTACATTGTGAAAACTTCACTAAAGTTTGATTTAAAGAAAATCGTGAATCAAATTGAAATCTCTGAATCTGCCAGAAAAATCACAATTAGATCTTTTTCTAAAACCGTTCAGCTCTAGGATGAAGTCACAATGTTACAGACTTTAGTTCAGATGTTTGGAGACTGTAGTTTTAAAGTTACAAGAATGAAGTTGTGACGTTATAAGAATCAGGAATTAAACTTTTTAATGTGACAATTAAAGTTGTTCAGTAATGAAGAATTAATGATGTTAGAATTGTGTGATGATAGTTTTAATGTTAAAGTTGTTTTTCTGTTTTTAAAAATCGAGTTTGTTTGAAAGCTCTGACTTTAATCAGCTGTTTCTTGTTTATCTTTTCTTAAGCCTTAAATATTCACCTGTTTGTGTTTGTTCTGTCTCTAAACTCTCATTGGTTTAAAGCTGCAGAGTGAACTTGACCCTGAACTTTGACCTTTGACCCTTGGGCTCAGTTTGAGGTTTCCTCCACAGGAAAAACAGAAACTGTGTTCGCAGAAGTGAAAAGTGAGCGACACAACAACAGCTCCGGCGTTTTTCTGAGCCGACGTCCCGCTGCAGACTCAGAGAAATATTTACAGGTGAAAACGTTCGGTTCTCTCCGTCCAAAGGTTCCTGCTCCTGCGGCGCCACAGCTCAAGAGTTCAGGAAGCAGCTCCGTCTCTATGTTTCTCTGCTTCACACAAAAACACCGAACCATCAGGTAAAGCTCGCCACGCCAAGAGCCCAGAGTTCAGGGAGGAGCGTGGAGGCGTGTGGCGGTCCAATGACGCGTGGCGTGAACGTAAAGAGATGCTACTGAGAGGATCCGGCTGAAGCTTGTGCTCATCAAGTCCTTAAAAACTGTTCGACGTCAGCCAGCGGCTCCGCGACCTGCGAGGAACAGAGAGGACACGGTTAAACCAGCGCCACGCCCACAGCACGCAGTGACATCATCAGGGTCAGTAACCTACACGAGAGGCAGTGATGACACAGCCGGCGCCCTCAGGTTTGGTTCTGACTGGAGGAGAAGGGGCTGATGCTGGGGGGGCAGGTGAGGCAGGAGGAGGCGGAGCTTCAGGGGATCACTTGAGGCAGGGGCTGAGTGCCGTGGGCGTGGGGGGGTAAACCAACGCCACGTTGACCCGCTCTGAGCCGTTCTTTGGACAGATGATCTCAGTCAGACCCTCAGGACGCGGCTGACTCAGCAACTCACCTGAAACACAGACAGGAAGTTAAATAACCTGCAGTTCCCTGAGTGTCCACTAGAGTCTGTCTCCAGCAGTGAGTCAGTCCCATAGAGCTCCATGTTAAATAACCTGCAGTTCCCTGAGTGTCCACTAGAGTCTGTCTCCAGCAGTGAGTCAGTCCCATAGAGCTCCATGTTAAATAACCTGCAGTTCCCTGAGTGTCCACTAGAGTCTGTCTCCAGCAGTGAGTCAGTCCCATAGAGCTCCATGTTAAATAACCTGCAGTTCCCTGAGTGTCCACTAGAGTCTGTCTCCAGCAGTGAGTCAGTCCCATAGAGCTCCATGTTAAATAACCTGCAGTTCCCTGAGTGTCCACTAGAGTCTGTCTCCGGTAGTGACTCAATATTCTTAATATTTTTGACATCAATTTCGACAAGCTGTCCTCTAATTTTGTGGACCCTTTTTCCACATCTCAAATTATCTTTACTTATTTGGACTTATTTCAAAATTTTGACCTTTAGTTTTATCAGTTTTCCAAAATTCTGACTTATTTTTAATGACATTTACTATTTTTCTTTCAGATTTCACCTTATAATCTAAAAATTCGACCATTTATCAGAAAAATTTTACTTTTAAATCTCTTTTCCTAAGACATCTTAATGTACATCACCAAGTTTTGACTGTATCCCACAAATACGACTTTTTTATCTCCAGATTTTGGGTTATACTGTTCCAACTTAGACCGTTTACCTTATTTTTTTTGTCATAATTTGACTGTCAACCCCTCAGCTTTTATTAAACCCTTTTATAAACTGAGCTCCATGTTTGAGTCGTGGTTTTAAATATCTGAAACAGGAGCAGCGCCCCCCTGTGGACAACAGTTTAGTTCTGTGTGAAAAAACATTAGAGACTGAATAATAACTGGTGTTTGATGTCAACGTCAGCATCAGGTTTTTTTATTGTGTCATGATTCCAGTTTGTCCACTAGAGGGCGACAGATGCAGTGAAACAGTGAGTCTGCAGAGAGAGTTACAGCCAGCAGGGTGTGTGTATGTGTGTGTGTGTGTGTGTGTGTGTGTGTGTGTGTGTGTGTGTGTGTTTTCATGTGGACTTAAAGACAGGTCTGAGGCCTGCATCTTCATCATTATCATCATCATCAGAGTCTCCAGGATTAACACACATCCTAAATCATAACAAAAACACGACCCAGAAACCAGCTCTGAGCCCCACACCAGGATTAACACACACACACACACACACACACACACACACACACACACACACACACAGCCCGTATATAACATGTTAACCTGCTGTAACATGAGACAGAGAGAGTGTGACTCTGAACAGGAACATCCAGGTGAGATCAGCTGATGGAATCAATCGTTAACAGTTGAACCTCAGACACAGATTTGATCATGTGATCAGCTGTTTCTAACAACATGAACCACATCAACTACTTTCAACCAAATCTGGATTAAAATCTTCTCTTTGTCTGGATCCTGATGGAGCTGAAGAAGATGACATCACACAACCCCCAACCCCCCCCCCGCTGATGGACCTGGATCGATCAGGTTCACTCTGACTCTCTGAGTGTTAGCGCTGTGCTAAGCTAACCTGATTACTGTGAGAGACGCTAAAGAGCATTAGCATCCAATACACTGATACTGCTGTCTACAGACCAATACAGACCACTGCAGACAACCACAGACCACTACAGACCACTAGAGACAAGCACAGACCACTACAGACCACTACAGTCCACTACAGACCACAACAGACCACTACAGTCCACTAAAGACCACTACAGACCACTACAGTNACCTGGATCGATCAGGTTCACTCTGACTCTCTGAGTGTTAGCGCTGTGCTAAGCTAACCTGATTACTGTGAGAGACGCTAAAGAGCATTAGCATCCAATACACTGATACTGCTGTCTACAGACCAATACAGACCACTGCAGACAACCACAGACCACTACAGACCACTAGAGACAAGCACAGACCACTACAGACCACTACAGTCCACTACAGACCACAACAGACCACTACAGTCCACTAAAGACCACTACAGACCACTACAGTCCACTACAGTCCACTACAGACAACCACAGACCACTACAGTCCACTACAGACCACTACAGTCCACTACAGACCACTACAGTCCACTACAGACCACCACAGACCACTACAGACCACTACAGTCCACTACAGACCACTACAGAACACCGAAGAGTCCACTACAGACCACTACAGAACACCAAAGAGTCCACTACAGACCACTACAGACCGCTACAGTCCACTACAGACCACTACAGTCCACTACAGACCACTACAGAACACCGAAGAGTCCACTACAGACCACTAAAGAACACCAAAGAGTCCACTACAGACCACTACAGACAAGCACAGACCACTACAGACCACTACAGACCACTACAGACCACTTCAGACCACCACAGACCACTACAGTCCACCACAGACCACTACAGTCCACTACAGACCACTACAGACCACTACAGTCCACTACAGTCCACTACAGAACACCGAAGAGTCCACTACAGACCACTACAGAACACCGAAGAGTCCACTACAGACCACTACAGTCCACTACAGACCACTACAGACCACGACAGACTGCTACAGACAACTACAGTCCACTACAGACCACTACAGTCCACAACAGAGCACTACAGACCACTACAGACCCCCACAGAGTCCACTACAGACCACTACAGACCACTTCAGTCCACTACAGACCAGCAAAGACCCCTTCAGAGTCCACTTCAGATCTCTTCAGAGTCCACTACAGACCACTACAGACCACTACAGACCACTACAGATCCATTCAGAGTCCACTACAGACCACTTCAGACCACTACAGATCTCTAAGAGTCCACTACAGACCACTACAGACCACTACAGACCTCTTCAGAGTCCACTACAGACCACTTCAGACCAATACAGACCAGCACAGACCACAGACCCTTAAAAACCCTCTTAAATCACAACTCCAGGACGAGCTCAAAGAGTCAAGGATTATTTGACAAGAATAATTATGAAGAAACGAAAAGGATGGAAGAAATTTGGGAGGAGTGGATGAAAAATGTGAGGAGAGGATGTTTGAAGAAAGAGAGGAGGAGAGGATGTGAGTGAAGGATGTGAGGACATCTTTGTTTTTGTTTTAAAGTTTAAACTTACCTCGTTATTTTATTATCTTAATCTTTGCTTTATTCCTTTTCTTTCGACGTTACTATGACTGTGAATTTCCTCTCATGTGATAAATAAAGTTTTGTTTTATCATGTTTTCTTATAAAAGGATGTAAAGATGTGAAACTCAGAGATATTTTTGTTGTGTCTGCAGCTTTAAACTCGTCTCCAGCTCAGATCTTTTTTTTTTTTATTCCAGGAAGCAGCTCAAACATCCAGCTGTTTGTCCTGAATTAGGTCAGAGAAACACACACACACACACACACACACACACACACAGTATTAGGAATGTGCCCCCCTCCCTCACAGGTGGAGGACTGGATCACATTCCTGCCCCCCCCCTCTCAANTTTGTTTTTGTTTTAAAGTTTAAACTTACCTCGTTATTTTATTATCTTAATCTTTGCTTTATTCCTTTTCTTTCGACGTTACTATGACTGTGAATTTCCTCTCATGTGATAAATAAAGTTTTGTTTTATCATGTTTTCTTATAAAAGGATGTAAAGATGTGAAACTCAGAGATATTTTTGTTGTGTCTGCAGCT
>RPOG01002073.1:14221-46721 GCA_008086565.1 Thalassoma bifasciatum | reverse complement strand
GACACAGAACTCCTGAGCAGTTTCTGAAACTACGCCACGTTAGTCTGAGCCTCCTCCTCCTCGCTTGGATGAACACACACACACACACACACTCACACACACTCACACACACACACACACACACACACACACTCACAGAAGGATTCTCAGGAATGTGTGGCCTACTTCCACCACAGAGGAAACACTGAGAATAGCTCACACACACACAAACACAGATACACACTTGGACACACTCACACACACTCACACACACACACACACACACACACACACACACACACACACATCAGACACCTGAGAGCGGCAGCTTTCCCAGAATCCCTCACTTCATCTAGAAAAGAAACCAAGCTTCATTTTTATCATTCAGACTGAAGTTCTTTCACATCTGCTTCAGAGCCGAGGATTCCCCTCAGACATGTGTGTGTGTGTGTGTGTGTGTGTGAGTGTGTGTGTGTGTGTCTGTGTGTGTGTGTGTAGCTGCTAACAGCTGCTGTGTAACGGGAGGACGTGCTGAGCGAGGATCGGTCTCATCAGGAGCAGAGACGGCGGCGGCGAGGAGCTTGATGCTCTCAGCGTCTTAAAGGAGTCAGTCTGAGCTCTTCTTCACCCTCAGCACCGCCTGACAGGCACCAGGGGAATTATGGGATGTATTCAGAGCAGAGGTGGAGGATATATGACAGATACTCGATGTGTCACAGGTCGTTACAGTCAGATGTATGAAAAGACTGAACTGCTGAGTATAAATTATCAGGTAAATGTTTTAAGAGTTTAATTCTCCTCCCTGGTGCTCCACTCACTCCTCACTCCTCCAGAAAACTCTCCTGACTGTTTTTGTTTCAGGAGGGAAGGAAAAATGTGCTGGAGCCTCCTGACAGAGGGAGGTTGTTTGTTTTTAATCTTGTTTTCTAAAGCGTAGTTTCTGATTTTGGTTTCTTTCGTCGCCTGTTTGATCCTCGCCTGATTCTCTCCCTGATCTCCACGGCAACGAGAAACAAACGCCACGACGCAAACTTACGTTTCAGTTTCATACGAGTCTCGTTTATACTTCAAACTTTATCAGAAAAGAAATAAAGTTCTGCAGCTTCACCAC
Source organism: Thalassoma bifasciatum (assembly GCA_008086565.1). Classification (NCBI taxonomy): domain Eukaryota; kingdom Metazoa; phylum Chordata; class Actinopteri; order Labriformes; family Labridae; genus Thalassoma; species Thalassoma bifasciatum. The sequence goes on along the minus strand of RPOG01002073.1, from coordinate 45,631 downwards.
GAACGATAACCAGGTCAACTATTCAAGGAAATGAGTCAGATTAAGTTATTCAACTTCCCCTGATTGTGATTTTCACTTTTTGCTGCAAATTTTAGAAAGAAAACTGAAGTATCTACTTTAATCATTAAACTGGTGTCATTTGATGCATCAAAGGGTTGAATTAAAGATTTATAAAGTGATTTAGAGAAAAAAAATCAGGATGTAAAAATATAAAGTGTGTGTTGCAGATGAATAAATAATGAGGTGTTGTTTTGAGGTGATGTCGTTGAGGCGTGAAGCGTCTGATCAGCTGATCCTTCAGGTAAAACAACATCCTGCTGCTGGAGTTTGATCAGAGAAACATCAACGCTCAGAAAAACAAACACGACCGCGCCCTGAAGAGCAGCGAGGAGCAAGAAACCATGAGAAACAGGGAGGAGTCAGCTGAGTCTGAAACATGAGGCTCTGGATCGATTAAAACATCACACACACACACACACACACACACACACACACACACACACACACACACACACACACACACACACACTCCTCAGGGTCAGAGTGAGAACAGTTTTCCTGTTTTCACTTCAACTTCTTCATTTATTCTCGAACAGCTGTTACCTGATGAATGATAAATATTGATCCAATTATTAATAATAAAATAATTCGTCCTGAGTTCAGATTTTTTTTAGCAGACTCAGCTACGACTTGAGGCCTGAGGGGGCGGAGCTTCTCCTCTGACATCACAGCTCAGGTGGAGTCAAAGAGCTGATGAGTTAATCCCTCCAACCTGAGTGAGTGTGTGTGTGTGTGTGTGTGTGTGTGTGTGTGTGTCAGAGTGTGTGTGTCACATGTGTGAGATAATACAGCGGCTTAGTGAGGTGATGTAACAGGATGTTTAACACACACATGAACACACACACACACTTAAACACACACACCTGCTGCGTGTCGTGTGTGTGTGTGTGTGTGTGTGTGTGTGTGTGTGTGTGTGTGTGTGTTTACAGTCGGAATCAAACTGATGATGATGAAAACGATGACAGGAACGCACCAAAATGAAAATCCTTTGCTGAAACTGATGAAAAACCAAACTTTGAAAAAAAAGATTTTGCTGCTGGGAGTCTGACCCAGCTGCTGCAGTGCATGCTGGGAGTCTGACCCAGCTGCTGCAGTGCATGCTGGGAATCTGAGTCAGCTGTGAGGAACTACAGGCAGCATGAGATCCTGAGGCAGAGGAAGAGTGTGACAGGAAACACTGATGTTGAGATAAAACTCTGATTTATCTTCATTCACATCCTCAGCTGCAGGCGGAGGGAAAGGGGGCGGAGCCTAACACACCTGAGACACAGGTACCTGCTCCTGCTCTGACTGTAAGCTGACTGATCCTGTAAGGGGATTAACACACACACACGCACACACACACACACACACACACACACACACACACACACACAGGTGATCTGAGGCTCTGTCACTTCAAACTCGTCCTGATGAAACTGAGAGCAGGTTAAACAGCGTCAGCAGGTGGCGCTGTGCTCCATGGTCGCCTCTTACAGATTATTAAATAAATGACTGAATTAAGTTTTATTCAGGTAAAATAAAATCTGCTTATGGGGCAAGAAACAATATTTTACTCTGAGACATTTTCCGAACATCAAGAAACTTGATGAGCAAATTTTTTTCTATTTTCCAATAAATTCAGACGTCACTTTTGTCTTTGAATAACTTACAATGAGACATTTTTCTGGACTTTTCAGATGAATGTGGCTCATATTAAGAATAATAAGTTAATTATTTCTAAAAATGAGACAAGACTTTGCTGAGACTTCAGTTTGTGCAGTGCAGCTTTATTTGGCGAGCCAGCCAATAGGAAACCACAGGAAACCTGCTGACACCTGATTGGTCCATGCTACAGTTCTTTATTTATTTATGATTTATTTATTGAAAATGGATATAACGCATATTTTAAAGTAAAGTGACGTGTTTGAACAGATCTCTGTCATTAACCAACATTTTAAATTTGAGTGTCTTTAACTTTACCAGGTGTCAGGTGTTGCAGATAAATATATTTAAATGTAAATATATTCATGTTTATTTCATTTTTCTAAGTGAAATCATTAACAAGTATCTTCCAAGTGTCTGTAGTGACACATACATTCATATATTATCAGTCTTCTTACATTCTAGTGACCAGTTATTTAGTATTTATCTAATTTTACAGTTAGAGACAAAACTAAAACTTAAAATCTGCAGTTAAACATAAACAGTAAAAAAGCTCATCAAGTCCCACTCATCAACTCTTAGTTATTCATTTAAGCTTAATTTTTAATGGTTTTAATTGAATGAATGAGTGAATTAATGAATGAATTTCACTTTCTTGCACCATTTGATGATTATAAACTGTGAAACCTGACGATTAAGAAAACAGTGAATTAATCAGATGAATAATTGATTTGTTTTATTTCAAATCAGATCAAATGTTTAATTTAAGTCTTAAGTCCAATAAACCTTTATAAATGATTAGTTAACAGGATATTTAGGTGTTTTATTTTGAAAGGAAACATGTTTAACCTCCTGTTTCCTGTCAGATCAGTAAAGACTGAAGACGCTGACGGTTTAAAACCTTAAATCTGAGCTGACGGACTCGCTGACCCTCTGACCGACACGTTTATTTCTGACTCTGCAGCGTGAAGTGATACCTGTCAGACGAGGTTCAGACTGAGCGCGCTCAGTGAGCTCCGTGTTTATCCTGCAGGCTGCAGACCAGAATATCATCGTCTCCATAAAAGGAGCTTCAGCCCTGAATCACAGAAACAACCACAGACTGTTCCAGAGTCACAGAATCATTTAACCTGACTCAGTTTAACATTTAAGACTTTACTCTGCTGCATTTTATCTTTATGGAATCACACACACACATAAAAACAAAACTGTTCTGGTGGGCCACTTGTAATACCATCACCTCCCACCAGGGGGCGCCACCCACAGGTTTGGAATCACTGCTTTTTCCCATCAACACTTTCCGATCACATCAGAATCTCTCACTTCTCTGCTTTTATTTTGAAAGGATTAAACAACATGTCTGATTTTTTTTTTCTGTCACATGCTTCAGAACAATCTGTCGGTCAAAGACGTGATTATCAGAAAAAACTGTTTTTAAAGAGATAAAAACGGTGAAGTGATGATTCTGCTCTGAGTTTTTCAGAAACAAGAATAAAACCTTAAAGTAAAACTTCTGTAAAAATTTCAGTAAAACTTCAGTAAAAACTTCTGTAAAAACTTCTGTAAAAACTACAGTAAAACTTTAGTAAAACTTCAGTAAAACTTCATTAAAACTTTAGTAAAAGTTTAGTAAAAACTTGAGTAAAAACTTGAGTAAAAACTTAAGTAAAACTTCAGTTAAACTTCAGTAAAACTTTAGTAAAACTTTAGTAAAAACTTCAGTAAAAACTTCCGACGTGAAACAGAAAATGAATCAAAGCGTCAGAGAAACACAGAGAAGACGATAAAAACTGTTTTTTCTTTGTTTGAAAAATCTGAAACACTTCCTGACGAGGTCGATCGCCCACAGCACAAAGTGCTCTCTCTCTCTCTCTCTCTCTCTCTCTCTGTCTCTCTCTCTCTCTCTCTCTCTCTCTCTCTCTCTGTCGTTTAATGATTCATCACATTTCTCCTCTTATCTCTTTAAACACTAAATGTAAACAGAAACTAAGGAGGAAGTTTTTCTGTTTCTGAACCACAATAAAAACATTCACTCCTTCATTTGTTTATTTAGTTATTCACTCTTTCTTTCTTTCTTTCTTTCTTTCACTAATTCATTCGTGGAGCTCTGAGTCAAACGCCTGCTGAGTGTTTACAGGAAGATAATCTGCTCACACACTGATCTGTGTGTGTGTGTGTGTGTGTGTGTGTGTGTGTGTGTGTGTGTGTGTGTGTGATCCCAGATCAGGTTTTTATCAAAGACCAGATCAGAGACTAAGATCAAACATGTGGGATCATGAACCAGGATCAGGAACTAAAGTCAGAGACAGGATTTTGGGATGGGGGGGTCAGAGGGTCAGACTGGGGGTCAGTGGTCAAAGACCAGGGTCAGAGACTGGAACCAGTCCATTTGAAGACTGAGGTCTGAGACCAGAACCAAAGACCAGAGTCAGACTTGAACCCGGAGACGGGTCAGGGACTTGGATGAGGGACTGGATTTTAAGACCAGGGTCAGAGACTAAGACCTGAGACCATGTTCAGGATCTGGGTCAGAGACTAAGACCTGAGACCACGTTCAGGATCTGGGTCAGAGCTGAGACACTGGAGCCGTTATTCTTTCATTCATTCAGAATAAACCAGAGAAACAGACGAGTCACTGAGGGAAAAATCAGCTGATCATCAGGAGGAAGATCCTCGATCGCCCAACACACACACCTCTCTCTCTCTCTCCCTCTCTCTCTCTCTCTCTCTCTCTCTCTCTCTCTCCCCCCCCCCCCCTGACTCTGAGCAGTTTTCCCAGCAGAAACAGACTCATCCTCTGAATCTTTAATCACTTTTTTCAGGCGTGAACCTTCAGAGCTGCAGAGACTGACTCCGCCCTACGGTGGCCCAGAGGAGTCAGACCGTTCTCAAAAACTACAACAAGGACGTGAAAACACGAAAGCTTCAAAACAACAGAAACATTTTAACGATGGTCGTTAAAGAGTTTAACTTTTCTCAGTTTCCTCACAGAAAGTTTTTTTAACCGACACAGAAAAGCTGTTAATCAGAGCTGAAGTTAGAAAAAACTGTTTTATAAACTCAGTTTTCTATCTTTATTTTTTTATCCCATGTTCTGTCAAACAGTCACACTCTGATCTGAACTATAAACATAAAACTATAAAAACACTTTCACACCAGTTTTGATGTTTGCACGAGAATTTAAAGCTAAAAAATGAACAAACTTCAGTTTAATTTCTCTGTTTCTATTTAATGATTATATTTAACTCAATATTTTACTTACTGTGAAAGTCAAACTGCTCTTTCTATTCTGAGTATTTCTATGTTTTTACTATTTTTGCTTTCCTGTTTTACGTTGTGCTTATTATCTATAAAAGCTCTGATTTTCTCCCACGAACATGAACTGATGTAAAACAGAAAACTTTCTCCTGAACTTTCTTGAGATTAGAAAAATATCTGAATACTAAAAACTTTTTTCTTTTTCCCATTGGCAGATGTTTTTTTGACTTGTTACAAACTTTTCAGACCTAATTTTTGTCTTTGAATGACAACGAGACATTTTAATGACCTGGTCCAGTGAATGTGGCTCAAATCAAGAAAAATAAAACAATTTTACCACAAATAAACAGAATGATTTGCTTCAGTTTTTGCAGATTTTTGTTCTTTAAGATTTTTCCTCAAACATTTTTTTTTTTAATGAACTTTCATTCAGTGATAAAGAAACAAAACGTCTGTAAAAACTCGTCCTTTGGAAAAATGATCAGAACAAAAAACTGATGAAGTGAAACTCTTTAAACTTCTGTGGTGACGTAGATCACCTGACTCCTACGAGCCACCGTAGTCTCACATCTGACACCTTACACAGGCTGAAAGAGTGTGTGTGTGACCTCTGTGACCTGTGTGTGTGTGTGTGTGTGTGTGACCTGTGTGTGTGTGTGTGTGTGTGTGTGTGTGTGTGTGTGTGTTACCTGGGAAGGTGTGCGGGCTGCTGGCCCCTCCCTTCAGGCACTTGGAGCAGAGGATGCTGACGGAGTAGAGGAGTCCGGGCCACTCCTGCAGCAGCACGTTCAGCTCCTCCACCAGCGGCGTCACGGCCTGCCACGCCGTCCAGATGTTGGGCAGGGAGGCGTGGCTGGCGATGGACAGCGTCTCCGGCTGCTGCCTCCCTCTGGCGGGGGCGTGGCTGATGACCACGGGGACCTTCCCGCGGTAGGCCAGGATGCGGTGCACGCCGTCGGAGCGCTGCACCACGTGGCTGTTGATCTGCACGCTGAAGCGGGCGAAGAGTCCGGGCGGGAACAGGAAGGGGAAGCTGTACCGGATCTTCAGCTGCTCCACCGACAGGAAGTGACTCAGGGGGCTCCCCCCCGCCGCGGCGTCCGCGTGCGGCTCCGCCCGAGGCTCCTCGCCGCTCACGTAGCTGGGGAACTTGTACCAGGCGGTGGCGCCGTTGAGCGGCCTGCTGCGCGGCTTGTTGATGCAGTAGCACACTCCCATCTTCTCCAGCAGCTCCAGGATCAGGTGCAGGTCCTGCTGCGTCTGGATCAGCGGCCGCAGCAGGAGGCGGATGACGTTGGAGGGCAGGAGGCCGTGCTGCAGGAAGCCCTCCACGTGGTGCTGCAGGTGCGTCACCCGCAGCGCCTCGCCCTTCTCGTCCTCCATCACCAGACTCACCCGGCCCTTGTCGCCCCTCTCGCCCTCGGAGAGGAGGCGGTCCAGCAGCGTGGACTCGTCGCGCTGGAAGAAGACGTTGAGGATGGCGATGAAGCGCGGCAGGTTGTGAAAGACGTACTCCTTCAGCGTGAGGCTGTCCTCGAAGTACAGCAGCTTCCCGCTCTCGTGCAGGTAGGACAGGGCGCTCTGCAGGCGGTCCTCCGTCAGCCCCGCCTGCAGCCCCAGCCGCGCGGAGTCCCACCAGGACAGCCACAGGTCTTTGGGCTTGGCGTGCAGCTCCTCCAGCATCTGCCAGGACTTGGGCAGGACGCGGTGCAGGTTGGGGAAGATGTCGCGGTGGTCGGCGACCGACGTGAGCTTGTCGCGGAGCCGCTGGATGTTCCTCTGGCTGCGGGTGCAGCTGACGCTCAGCAGGGGGGACAGGATCTGCAGCCGCTGGTTCAGCATGAACTGCAGCTGCGCCTTCCTGCGCCTCAGGTTCCTGTCGGAGACGCCGTAGAAGAGGAGGTGCGGGCTGGAGGCGCGGGCGCTGTAGCCCTGCTGCAGCGCCTGCTCCACCTGCAGGTCCAGCCCCCTCAGCGCCTGCACGTCCCTCTGCTCCTGCGCACCGATCTGCCGGTGGATGTCCAGGCTCTTCTCCTCCAGCTCCTCCTCCTCGCACAGGTCGGCGTGCGTGCCCACCAGGCACACCACGGCGTGTGGGACTTTGGCGCCCAGGAGGTGCAGGAAGTACCCCACGTGGGCGTAGAAGTTTTTGGGCGAGTAGGCTTTGAGGTTGACCACCAGGATGTAGAGAGCACCGGGCGACAGGAAGAAGGGTTTGATGAGGTCGTAGTTTTGCTTCCCTGACAGGTCGTAAACCAGAAACGTGAGGCGGCGGTCGGCGTCCGCCACCCAGTTGGTGACCTCGATGCCTTTGGTTCCCTGCGGTCCTTTGGCGTCCTGCGGCGAGCTGACCACGCTGCGCCTCAGGCAGGTTTTCCCCGCCTTCTTCATCCCCATCAGGACCAGCTTGAGCCGCGGTTTGACGGCGAGCTGCGAGTGCGCCAGCTCCTTCTGGTAGGCGGCGATGTAGGGGATGCCCTTCATGCAGACCTCGTACGGCGGCTGGATCAGGGGGTTGTCCTTCACCTTCCAGATGTTGACCTTGGACAGTTTCCCGAAGTCGTCGGGCAGGATGGCGATCTGGTTCCCCTGCAGGACCAGCTCCTCCAGCTTCTCCAGCTCCACGATGGCGTCGGGCAGGTACGTGATGCGGTTGTTGTCCAGCCACAGGTTGGCGAGCTGCCGCAGGCGCCCGATGTCCTCGGGGACGTGGGTGAGTTTGTTGCGGCTCAGGTAAAGTTCCTCCAGCCCCGCGATGCTCAGAACCGCCTGAGGAAAGTCCTCCAACTGGTTGGAGGACAGGTTGATCATTTTGAGTTTCTGGAGGCGCCCGAAGGCGGCGGGCAGCTGCGTGAGGGCGTTCCCGTCCAGCATCAGACTCTCCAGGTGCGTCAGGCGGCAGAAGCTCTCAGGTAAGGCGCTCATGTGCAGACTGCTCAGCCACAGGATCTTGGCCGAGCGCAGCCGCATCACGTTGGCCGGTAACGCCTCGAACTTGTTCCCGGAGCAGTCCAGCTCCTCCAGCTCGCCCAGCGCCAGGATCTCGGCGGGGAACAGGTTCAGCTTGTTGTGATCGGCGTCCAGCGTCCGCAGCCTGGCGAGCGCGGCGAAGGACCCGGGGAGATCCCTGAGGTCGTTGAAGCTGACGTCCAGCTCCTCCAGGAGGTGCAGCGCTCCCAGCTGCGCGGGGAGGTGCTGGATCTTGTTGTGGCTGACGCAGAGCTTCCTCAGCCCCCGCAGCGCCCCCACGCCCTCCGGGACGCTCCTCAGGACGTTGTGGCTCAGGTCCAGCTCCACCAGCCGCCCCAGCTCCAGCACCACCCGGGGCACGGAGGAGAACTTGTTCCTGCGGAGCACCAGGATGCGCAGGTTGTTGAGGGAGGCCCCCAGCCCGTCGGGCAGCTCCTGCAGAGAGTTGTTCCCCAGGTTCAGCACCTCGATGTCGGCCATGTCCTCGGGCAGGACGATGACCTGGTCTTTGGAGCAGAGCGTGAGCTGGCGCAGGTCGCTGCGCAGCTTCCTGGAGCGCAGGGCGGCATCCCTCCACAGCCGGGCCGTCCTCAGATTGTTCTCCTTGTCCTCCATGACGGAGCCCTCCTCCTCCTCCTCCTCCTCCTGCTCTCCTTCCTCCTCCTTCTTCTCATTCAGAGTCTTCATGCGGACGCAGCGGGGGGCCTGGAGCCCTGAGTCCGGCTCTGATCAGCGACCTGCTCGGCTCCACGCGCGGATCAACACTCGGACAAACACGCGGAGGTTTGTTCGGCAGCAGCAGCGGGAGGAGGAGCGTGTTTGTCCGCGGAGGCATCCTCCTCTCCAGCCCGCACACAGCCGCACAAACACCGCTACACGCGCCGGTTCTCCCCCCGCGCGGAGCTCCGGAGCCCCGGGTTCCCTCGCGCCCTCCCGGGCCTCCTCATGGCCTCAGCACGCCGTCCTCCGGAGCTCTGTGCCCGGGTGAAGCTCCGTGTTTGTCCGCCTGTGTTTGTGCAGCGAGCGGGGAGTGGAAGTGAGGATCAGACTGCGTCAGCCCCTCCTCCTCCTCCTCCTCCTCCTCCTCCTCCTCCTGCTGCTGCTGCTGCTCCCCCCTCCCGCACTGAGGTCTCCTCCCTCTGTGAGTCTGAGGGAGGAGGAGTGAAAGTCCTGGGATTAAAATAGAAACAAAGAGGAGAAACAAGCTGGGAGTTAAAAACATAAAACAACGCTTCAAACTGCACAGAAACACATTTCTGCTTCAGTTTCATTTAAAAAAGAAAAAAGAAAACCAGCTCTGTTGGAAATATTTGGGTCAGATTGAGATGAAAATTTAAGTGAAAGTCAAAATTACGAGACAAAAAGTCTAAACTGTGAGGTAAAAGACGAAATTATAAAATTAAAAAGTTGAAATTAGAGCTATAAAGCAGAAATTATGAGATAAATCAAAACTGTGAATTAAAAGTAAAAAAAATTGGGTGGAAAGTCAAAATCATCAGATCAAATGTGGAAATTATGGAATAGAAAGTGAAAGTTATGGCGTTTAAAGTCAAATTCATAGGATGAAAAGATCAAAAGTATTAGATAAATGTTGAAAGTTTGAGAAAATGGGTGAAAATTTCGGGGTAAGACGTTAAATTCTGCATTTTTATAAATAAATTCCACATTTTTTCCCCCTGAAGTCCATTTTTGTGCTGTTTAAAAAAATCAAAACAAAAACTCAGCTTTGTCGAAATTTCTTTATTTTTTGCCCACAATAATTTAAAACTGTGAGAAAAATCTTAAATTGTGAGAAAGAAATGGAATATTGGAAATGAAAAGTTCATCATTTGAAAGATAAAGTCGAAATTTTGCATTTCTTATTCAAAAATTCGTATTTGTTTTTATTTTCAAAACTTTCTGTAAGCCCACTGATCCACCAGAGAAGAAGAATAAAATGGAAACTTGTTCACTTTTATTTAAGCCTAAATCAAGTCAAGATTATGAGACAAATATCAGAATAATGAGATTAAAAAGGCGAAATTATGACTTTTTATTTAAAAAAAAAAATTCAGTATGGGTTAAAAAAACAAACTAAACAAAGCCAAGTTTTTATGTTTATTTTTTCTTCAGTGTGAATGTTTTTTAAAACCTGCTCAGAGCCAGAGGACAGGATTATAATCTCTGACGTCATCCTCAGCTCAGAGGAATCACAGATTAAAGCTCAGAGGGAATAAAAATCTGTTTATTAGATAAACCTGAGAGTTTCAGCTCTGAATAAATGTCAATCATGTGATTTTCCTCTGCAGCTCAGTGCGCATGTGCAAACTAAGGTATAGTACTCTGTCGCCCCCTTCAGGACAGAAACTGGAACTGCAGAACCAGGAAATAAGAAAATATTGATGTTTTCATCAGAAACTGAAAGTTTGTTTTCTGAAAATGTGAAATTAAAATCTTCAGCATCAACAAACAGAAACAGAGATTTTGATTCTTCTCAGAGGAAAATGTTGTTTTTTTCACCAGCGAAGAAAAAACTTTTCCACCGGTTAAATTATAAACATGAAAACTTTCTTTTTTTTTTGGCTCAAATCAATTAAAAACTTTGGGATAAAATGTCGAAACCATGACAGAGAAAGTGGAAATTTGACCTTTTAACTCTTAATTTCTACTTAATAGGTTAAAAAAAACTCAACAAAGCCAATTTTTATTTTTTTATTTTTTAACTGGTGCAGATTTGGCTCTTGTTGTTGTTATCATGAGTTTTATTTTCTTCTATTTATTTATACCAATGTTCTCAGTCTGTTTTTTTTTTCTGTTTGTGCTGAACTATTTGAGGCTCATGTGACATGAATATTAATAAAAACAACAACAGTGACGTGAGTTTGTGCAGCAGCTTTAACGTTGTGTGTTTATGAAAAAAAAAAAAACGGAAGATTTCCGGACTTTAACCTTCAATATAAACTTTGATCTGTTCCTCATTTGGCTTTGACACACTACATGATAAAACTCAGTCTGTGTGTGTGTGTGTGTGTGTGTGTGTGTGTGTGTGTGTGTGTGTGTGTGAAATGAATCCAGGAAGAAGAAAAGTTAAAAATCTTTATTGGGCAAAGTTTCTGAAATGACTTCACATTAAGTTTAACATCAAATGGGTGAATGAGGAAATGCCCCCCCCACAGTGAAATAGTGAAAGTGTGTGTGTGTGTGTGTGTGTGTGTGTGTGTGTGTGTGTGTGTGTGTGTGTGTGTGTGTGTGTTTGTACAGTTATAATAAAGTGAGCAGTGACATCATCGAGTGAAAAGGTGAAACTGTGACATCATCTTTAAAAACAAACATTAAAAACAGAAGAAACTTTAATTTACAGATTTCATCTTAATTTATAAACATTTAAACTCTTTAAAATTCTATTTCTGAAACTATCCACAAATTTCATGACTGTTGAGTGAAAATCAGGACATAACTTCTGTAAAAAGTCTGAATATAAATATAAGTAAATCACCATTCATGAAAAATATCTTTAAAATTTATCAGAATTTCTGGGTTTGAAGGTAAAAATTAGAGAAAAATTAAAACTGATTATGGACCTAAACTAATATTATTCAGAATGTCTTTAATAAATCAGCAGTTATTCATCACCTGTTTTTCTGGAAATAACAAAATAACACTGTGATGTTTGGATGATTCTCTGTAAATGTAATAGTGAATTAATCACAAATTTGACACTTCTGACCATGAAATTCTGAGAAAATTTCAAAGAAAATTGAACAAATTTTAACTTATCAATAATGACTTGAACTTAAAGTTAAATTCAGACATTTTTTAAAGAAATTATGTTTTTGTTTTCACACAGTTCAGATGAAGTTACGGGAAAATTTCAAATAATAATTTTAAAAAAATCTCATGACTGTTTCCAAACCAGAGGTAACGTATAAAATCTCTCACACACACACACACACACACACACACACACACACACACACACACACACACACACACACACACACACACACACACACACACACACACACACACACACACAGAGCAGCTTTAAACAGAAAAACCTCATTTTCACCAGAAATAAACTTTGTTCCTTTTTCTCTAAAGTTTCAAACGGAGGAGGATCAGGAGAAGCTTCCACTGAAAAATCTAAATTATGAAACAGAACTTAATATTTTGGGAAGAACGGTAAAAATTAGGAGATAAGAAGTTAAAATTTTACATTTTTTATAAGTAAACTTGACTTATCCTCTGAGGCTCTATGGAAGCCCATGTTGTGTCGGTTTAGAAAATCAAAATCAAAATTCTACTTTTTGTCCATTTAAAGTTAAATTTTGAGACAGAATTGGAATCTGAAGAAAAATTATTTGAAATTTTGAGATAAAAAGTTGAAATTCTGCATTTTAATTCATAAACTGTTCTTTTTTTTTCACCATAATTTTACTGAAGTTCAATTATTGGTCAGTTCAAAGAAAAATAATGAAAACTTAACTTTCATGAGAATTTATTTTTGAGAATAATGAGACTAAAATCAGAATAATGAGTTTTACTTTTACGATCGTCTCCACATTATATTCAACATGGACATAAATGAAAAAACTACGTTTTCTCTTTGATGTTGTTTTTATCTTGTGTGAATGTGTTTTAATAAATTTGACCCTCCTCAGACTCCGTACGCAGAGTAAAGAGTTAAACCTGGTTTAAACTGAAGCTCCTCCCCCTCACGTCCTGTTATGACCTCGCTTCAGTCCCGGGTCATGAAGTCCAGCTGAGACCTGCCCCCCCCCCTCCGTCCTGAGTCCAGCAGCAGAGGTGATCCCCNTTCCTGGAGCGCAGGGCGGCATCCCTCCACAGCCGGGCCGTCCTCAGATTGTTCTCCTTGTCCTCCATGACGGAGCCCTCCTCCTCCTCCTCCTCCTCCTGCTCTCCTTCCTCCTCCTTCTTCTCATTCAGAGTCTTCATGCGGACGCAGCGGGGGGCCTGGAGCCCTGAGTCCGGCTCTGATCAGCGACCTGCTCGGCTCCACGCGCGGATCAACACTCGGACAAACACGCGGAGGTTTGTTCGGCAGCAGCAGCGGGAGGAGGAGCGTGTTTGTCCGCGGAGGCATCCTCCTCTCCAGCCCGCACACAGCCGCACAAACACCGCTACACGCGCCGGTTCTCCCCCCGCGCGGAGCTCCGGAGCCCCGGGTTCCCTCGCGCCCTCCCGGGCCTCCTCATGGCCTCAGCACGCCGTCCTCCGGAGCTCTGTGCCCGGGTGAAGCTCCGTGTTTGTCCGCCTGTGTTTGTGCAGCGAGCGGGGAGTGGAAGTGAGGATCAGACTGCGTCAGCCCCTCCTCCTCCTCCTCCTCCTCCTCCTCCTCCTGCTGCTGCTGCTGCTCCCCCCTCCCGCACTGAGGTCTCCTCCCTCTGTGAGTCTGAGGGAGGAGGAGTGAAAGTCCTGGGATTAAAATAGAAACAAAGAGGAGAAACAAGCTGGGAGTCAAAAACATAAAACAACGATTCAAACTGCACAGAAACTCATTTCTGCTTCATCTGCTTCAGTTTCATTTTAAAAAGAAAAAAGAAAACCAGCTCTGTTGGAAATATTTGGCTCAGATTGAGATGAAAAATTAAGTAAAAGTCAAAATTACGAGACAAAAAGTCTAAACTGTGAGGTAAAAGACGAAATTATAAAATTAAAAAGTTGAAAATTAGAGCTATAAAGCAGAAATTATGAGATAAATCAAAACTGTGAATTAAAAGTAAAAAAAAAATGGGTGGAAAGTCAAAAATCATCAGATCAAATGTGGAAATTATGGAATAGAAAGTAAAAGTTATAACGTTTAAAGTCAAATTCATGGGATGAAAAGATCAAAATTAGGAGATAAATGTAGAAAGTTTGAGAAAATGTGTGAAAATTTCGGGGTAAGAAGTTAAATACTGCATTTTATAAATAAATTCCTCATATTTCTCTGAAGCTTCATGGAAGCCCGTTTTTGTGCTGATTAAAAAAATCAAAATGAAAACTCAGCTTTGTCCAGAGTTCTTTATTTTTTTGCACATACTAAGTTTGTTCATTTTTATTCAGTCATTTGTTTTTGTTTCTTATTTTCAAAATTTTCTGTAAGCCCACTGATCCACCAGAGAAGAAGAATAAAATGGAAACTTGTTCACTTTTATTTAAGCCTAAATCAAGTCAAGATTATGAGACAAATATAAGAATAATGAGATTAAAAAGGCGAAATTATGACTTTTTATTTTTTATTTTTTTTTAAATTCAGTATGGGTTAAAAAACAAACTAAACAAAGCCAAGTTTTTATGTTCATTTTTTCTTCAGTGTGTTTATAAAAACCTGCTCAGAGCCAGAGGACAGGATTATAATCTGTGACGTCATCCTCAGCTCACAGAGGAATCACAGATTAAAGCTCAGAGGGAATAAAAATCTGTTTATTAGATAAACCTGAGAGTTTCAGCTCTGAATAAATGTCAATCATGTGATTTTCCTCTGCAGCTCAGTGCGCATGTGCAAACTAAGGTGTAGTACTCTGTCGCCCCCTTCAGGACAGAAACTGGAACTGCAGAACCAGGAAATAAGAAAATATTGATGTTTTCATCAGAAACTGAAAGTTTGTTTTCTGGAAATGTGAAATTAAAATCTTCAGCATCAACAAACAGAAACAGAGATTTTGATTCTTCTCAGAGGAAAATGTTGTTTTTTTTCACCAGCGAAGAAAAAACATTTCCACCAGTTAAATTATAAACATGAAAACTTTCTCTTGTTTTTGGTCCAAATTTGGGATAAACTTTGGGATAAAATACCAAAACCATGACAGAGAAAGTGGAAATTTGACCTTTTAACTCTTAATTTCTACTTAATAGGTTAAAAAAAACTCAACAAAGCCAATTTTTATTTTTTTATATTTTAACTGGTGCAGATTTGGCTCTTGTTGTTGTTATCATGAGTTTTATTTTCTTCTATTTATTTATCCCAATGTTCTCAGTCTGTTTTTTTCTGTTTGTGCTGAACTCTTCAAGGCTCATGTGACATGAATATTAATAAAAACAACAACAGTGACGTGAGTTTGTGCAGCAGCTTTAATGTCGTGTGTTTACAAAAAAAAAAAAAACGGAAAGATTTTCTGGACTTTAACCTTCAATATAAACTTTGATCTGTTCCTCATTTGGCTTTGACACACTTCATGATAAAACTCAGTCTGTGTGTGTGTGTGTGTGTGTGTGTGTGTTACCTGTGTGTGTGTGTGTGTGTGTGTGTGTGTGAAATGAATCCAGGAAGAAGAAAAGTTAAAAATCTTTATTGAGCAAAGTTTCTGAAATGACTTCACATAAAGTTTAACATCGAATGGGTGAATGAGGAAATGCCCCCCCCACAGTGAAATAGTGAAAGTGTGTGTGTGTGTGTGTGTGTGTGTGTGTGTTTGTACAGTTATAATAAAGTGAGCGGTGACATCATCGAGTGAAAAGGTGAAACTGTGACATCATCTTTTAAAAACAAACATTAAAAACAGAAGAAACTTTAATTTACAGATTTTATCTTAATTAATAAACATTTAAACTCTTTAAAATTCTATTTCTGAAACTATCCACAAATTTCATGACTGTTGAGTGAAAATCAGGACATAACTTCTGTAAAAAGTCTGAATATAAATATAAGTAAATCACCATTCATGAAAAATATCTTTAAAATTTATCAGAATTTCTGGGTTTGAAGGTGAAAATTAGAGAATAATTAAAATTGATTATGGACCTAAACTTATATTATTCAGAATGTCTATAATAAATCAGCAGTTATTCATCACCTGTTTTTCTGGAAATAACAAAATAACACTGTGATGTTTGGATGATTCTCTGTAAATTTAAAGTAAATTAATCACTAATTTGACACTTCTGACCATGAAATTCTGAGAAAATTTCAAAGAAAATTGAACAAAATTTAACTTATCAATCGTGACTTGTACTAAAAGTTAAATTCAGACATTTTTTAAAGAAATTATGTTTTTGTTTTCACACATTTCTGATGAAGTTACGGGAAAATTTCAAATAATAATTTTTAAAAAAATCTCATGACTGTTTCCAAACCAGAGGTAACGTATAAAATCTCTCACACACACACACACACACACACACACACACACACACACACACACACACACACACACACACACACACACACACACACAGAGCAGCTTTAAACAGAAAAACCTCATTTTCACCAGAAATAAACTTTGTTCCTTTTTCTGTAAAGTTTCAAACGGAGGAGGATCAGGAGAAGCTTCCACTGAAAAATCAAAATTATGAAACAGAACTTAATATTTTGTGATGAACAGTAAAAATTAGGATATATGAAGTTAAAATTTTACATTTTTATTAGTAAACTTGACTTTTCCTCTGAGGCTGTATGGAAGCCCATGTTGTGTCGGTTTAGAAAATAAAAATCAAAATTCAGCTTTTTTGTCCATTTAAAGTTAAATTTTGAGACAGAATTGGAATCTGAAGAAAAATTATTTGAAATTTTGATATAAAAAGTTGAAATTCTGCGTTTTAATTCATAAACTGTTCTTTTTTTTTTCACCATAATTTTACTGAAGTTCAATTATTGGTCAGTTTAAAGAAAAATAATGAAAACTTAACTTTCATGAGAATTTATTTTTGAGAATAATGAGACTAAAATCAGAAAAATGAGTTTTACTTTTACGATCGTCCCCAAATTATTTTCAACATGGACATAAATGAAAAAACAACGTTTTCTCTTTGATGTTGTTTTTATCTTGTGTGAATGTGTTTTGATAAATTTGACCCTCCTCAGACTCCGTACGCAGAGTAAAGAGTTAAACCTGGTTTAAACTGAAGCTCCTCCCCCTCACGTCCTGTTATGACCTCGCTTCAGTCCCGGGTCATAAAGTCCAGCTGAGACCTGCCCCCCCCCTCAGTCCAGGTCCAGCAGCAGAGGTGACCCCCCCCCCTCCACCTTTGTCCGTCTGAGCGCGCTCAGTAGTACGGCCCGCTGTCCTCGTAGCCGGCGTAGCTGGGCCAGTCGGGGAAGACGCCGTGCGAGCAGGTGGGGCTGCCGTAGCGGTCGAAGTGGATCCCAAAGTCCGAGCGGCTGCAGGCGCGTTCCCGCCTCATGGACGACCACACCACCCTGTAGTTCTCGCCGTGGTTACTGTCCCAGTGCTCGGCGCCGCCCACCGCGTAGCAGACGGCGAACTCCACCCGCTCCGAGCGTCCGAGCCGCTCGGGCAGAGACACGTGGAAGGAGAAGGTGTCGCTGTAGGAGCTGGGGTAGGCGTCCTTCACGTAGACGCACGCCACGTCGCTGTGGCTCCTCCAGGAGTCGAAGGTCACGCGCAGCTTCACCGCCTTCTCGTAGGAAACGTTCCTGACCTTCACCGTCCCCGCCAACGCCGCCTCCTTCAGCGCGCAGTGCTCCAGACACACCAGCTGCTGCTCCAGACGCTGACGGAACCGCAGGTAGTCCGAGGACGGCTGGGAGAAGTCCAGCTCCAGACGCTCCTCGCCGGGCGCCACGCAGAGCGGCGAGCGGAACGTGTCGGCGACGACGGCGGCGGGGACGATGATGGGGTCGTTAAACTGAGAGAAGATCTTCACCGTGGTCAGAGACAAACCTCTGTGGTCAGCGAACGTCACCTGCTTCCTCCTCCTCCCGTCGTCTTCACGCGGCGGCGAGCGAGCGTCCGCCGTCTGCTCCGCCAGCCGACACCGCGGGCCGGGGGCGGGGTCACGGGACTTTGGTGACGCTCTGAAGACGAAGTCCTCCTGGGACAGGTAGAGCGGCAACGCCATGTCGATCGGCATGATGAGACCTACACACACACACACACACACACACACACACTGATCAGTCAGTGAACTCATATGTGAAATAATGAGAAATTTAGTCAAAGTTACTCATGTAAAAGTCATTATTTTGGGATAAGAAGTCAAACTTAGGAGACAAAAAGTTTTGGGATAATAAAACATAAAAGAGGAAAGGGATATAAAAAGATATCCAAGGAACTGAGGATGGTAATAAGCAGAGTTCAAACTCTAATGAAGAAGTGGAAAATGAGGGATTCTGTTGAAACCAAACCACAAACACAGACAACAACAAACTGTCAGGTCTGCAGAGAAGATCAGAACCAGACAAACATCCAGGACCAGGAGGTGCTGCAGACCCTTCACACCCCCGGACAACTACAGAGTTTTGTACGCTCAGAAAAGCAGACACAGGAACAGTTTCTCCCCTCAGGCTGTTAAACAGTTCACATTAAACCTGTCACTATAAAAGGGTCAATGACAAAAAGAGGGTCTAAAAACTTATTTTTAAAAAGTTCTTTGAAAATGGATAAAAACATATTTCTGAGAGAAGAATTATGTTTTCTAACAGATTTCAGTCGTTGACCAACATTTCAAAGTTTTTAGGTTCATTATTTTTTAGTATTTTTAATTTGAGCACCCAAAAATGTCAGGTGGTGCAACCAAATATATGAAAATATATTTATATGTTCCTGTTATTTTTTCTGTGTGAAATTATTGGCAAGTATCTCTCAAGTGTCTGTAGTGACTCATACATTTTCATTTTGTGTGTTTCATTTCTTTTATTTGTGAATAAGATAAATAATTTGATGTTAAAATAACATTTCACATTATTACATTGGTTGTTCCACCTGACATGGAAATTGTTCCAGTCACCAATGAAGTGAAAAAACCTTTTTTATCAGTATTTCAGAGAAATCTACAAACTTTTCCACTTGGTCACAAATGTCATTTGGGCTCCTCTGGCTGATGCAGTTTCCTGTTTCCTGTTTTATTCTCTTCACTTTAANGATGTGTTCAAATAACACAGGTTTCATAGAATAAAGAAATACATGTGATGAAGGAAATATTGCACTCAGACACAAAAAAGGGGGCGTCACCTCATTGACCCATATATAATAACAACAACAGTTCATTAAGCTCTGAGGAAACTAACCCTCTGACAAATCTCTTGCACATTTCTTTGCATTATTTAATGTAAAAGTATATTTTTCTTCCTTTTGTACAAACTTTTCTATATTTATAATTTTAAATCCTGATATCTGTGTTTATATGTTTGATGTTTAATGATTCTAGAATCTTCCACCTGTGTAGAGATCACACACACACACAGTCTGGTCTCGGTGTGTTACCTGGGTCGTGGCTCAGCAGCTGGTCCCTCAGGTCCCCCCAGTCTCTCTGTGGTCCTGGTCTCTGTGGTCCTGGTCCTGGTCCTGGTCCTGGTCTCTGTGGTCCTGGTCTCTGTGGTCCTGGTCTCTGTGGTCCTGGTCTCTCTCTGGTCCCGGACTCACCTGGACTTTCATCCCTCGCGCCTCCCTGCTCGTCCTGTCCGCGTGCTCCTCCTTCTCTCGAGACCACGCGCGCTTCACGTGAACAGGCGCCGTCAGCCAATCAGAGCGCGCGCTCCCGGAGTGACCGCGGGGGGGTCAGGGTCTGAGGTCTGGGTGGACCCGGGCTCTGGGGGCCGTGTTCAGCGGGTCTGAGTTTGGGGGACAGGGACTGAATTAAACCTCTGAGGTCACGGTGAGGTCACAGTGACGTCATCACGTAAACAAGCGTATTCTTTCTTTATTAATTCATCCTGAGGAGTTTCTGTGTAAAAACAAAACAAAAAAACAAAAAACAGTTTCACTTTTGTTCTATTACTCTTAACCTTTTTTAATGGTAAGTTTGGCAGATATATTCTTTTTCTTTTTTTTTCCTATTTCCATATTACTGGCACTATTATTATTATTAATATTAATATTATTATTACTACTATTATTCTTATTATTAGCATTACTGTTATTAATATAATTCTATCGTTATTTCTATTATTCTTGCTATTATTGTTATTATAATTATTAATTATCATTATTATTACGACTATTACTGCTTTTGTTTTTGTTTTATTTGGTACTTTGACTATTATTTATTTATGTATTTAACACTATGTGTATCGATTTTATATAATGCCTATTTTTACAAGATGTATCTGTATCTTTACCAAAAAATTAAATAAAAAAAGAGTTTGGAAAATTTAAAAAAAAACAAAAGTTTCACAGTTTTTATGTCAACATTTCATTAAGTTTATGAGAAAATAATTATAAATAAATGTGAAGTTTGATGATGAATTTTGAAACTTTTGCTCCTGTTTCTGTTTCTGTCAGTGAATGCAGCATCATAGTGATTACCCATGATCCTCTGGGGGTGTCTGGGCTTGTTCTGTAGGTTTATCTGGTTTGTTGTTGTGGATGTAACAGCTGACTCCAGCTGTGACACTTTATTCTGTCTTTGTCAGAGTTTGTAACCTGAGTCTGGTTCAGTCTGAACTTTCTGCCTCTTTAAGTCGTTTTATTTTAACTTGTTAAATAAAGTTTCTGAACTCGTGGAGGTTTAAGATCAGCTCAGACTCTGATCTTCTCTTCATGTTGAGTCTCTGTGAATGAAATAAATAAAATAAAAATACATTAACGCTGACAAACCTTTCTTTAACTGAAGTTTCTGTGTCGCTGTAACAGGATCTTTAAGAGCTCACAGACCAGTTTGTGACCTGTCGCCCTGCAGACCCACTGACCTGAGGACCTGAGGGGGGGGGGGGCAGGAGCAGAACAGCTGTGTGTATTTCTGTTCACTGACACTTTAACAGAAGAAACTGAAAAACTCTCTGAAACTGTGATGGTTTCAGATCTATTCATCTATTTTAACTCTGAATAATTTATAGTTATCACGCTGTTTTACCCTCAAATGTTTGTCTATAACTTTTTTTTTTTTTTTAATATATATGATCAGAAAAAGAATTGAAAACATTTTTTCAGGCCCTAAGAAGAATAAAAATATCCTGACACAGACTAATATGAATTTCTACCACATGAAACATTGAATTTAGGAGTAAATAAGTTTAAATAGGTGTTTACTGTAGTGACCACTATGCACCACAGGGTTAAAAAAAAACAAAAGTCAGTTTTTTTAGATGAAAAGATCAATTTTGATCCGTCAGAGTCTGTGATGGTTTGATGAGTTCAGTGATGTAACGTTTGTTTTTGTTCCTCTGACCCGCTCAGCTCCGTGCTCAGACGTGGAGAAACTCACGGCCTGTTTCTCTCTGATCCTGTTACTGTTTGTTTGGGGGGGGGGGCACAGAGGGGTGAAGCCCCAGAGGAGAAAGACCTGGTCCAGGCCTGTTATCAGGTCCCTGTTATCAGGACTCTCCTCATCTCCCTCCTGGGGAAAAGTGACCTGAGAGTCGTCAAACATCAACCACAGGTCGATGACGGCGTGTTGTGTTCAGCTCGCCGTGAACGTTCTGCACGTCCAGAAAAGTCTGAGTCCACTTTAAACTCTTTTTGGAAATCATGGACGTGGTGTCCTCAGGGCCAAAGAGGAAAAGGACAATCAGGATTGTTCTCAAAGTCCAAAAGCAGCATCTGTGATGGTATGGGGGTGTGTTAGTGCCCCATGGCATCATGGGTAAGTGTCCCAGTATCAGTGAAGGCAGCATTAATGCTGAAAGGTACAAACAGGTTTTGGAGCAACATCTGCTGCCATCCAAGACACTTTGTCTTTTTCAGGGACGTCTCTGATTATTTCAGCAAGACAATGAAACCAAGACACATTCTGCTCCTGTTACAACAGCGTGGCTCCGTAGTAAACTAATTTCATTTGGATTTATTAATGTTGAACAGGTGGGATTGATCTTCCACAGAGATGTGATGCAGGTGTGTTTGTCTGTGAACCTTTATTTATTTATTTTTATCTGTATTTTCCTCCTGTTGGTGTTTCACACAGAGACTGTTGTGGTAGTTCCTGCTCTGTGCAGCAGGTGGCGCTGTCACACACTGTTTTGGTGATTCTGTATCATCTGGAGGTCAGGGCTTTCACGCATGCGCGCCTGTCACGCTCTGCTCTGACGTCACCGTCCCCTCCTTGGTGATGAAGAACCCGGATGTGAGTCTGTGCTGAAGCAGGAAACGGAGGATTTTTAAAGAGAAACTCTGGATTATAATCTGACAGAGACACAGCAGCAGATTATCACAGGCTCTGTTTCTGAGAGGGACACACACAGGTACAGGTGAGACACCACAACAACAACAACAACAACAACAACAACAACAACACGGGACTGACGTTTCTGTAGCATCTGTTAGCACACGGAGCTAACAGGCTGAGTGTGTGTGTGTGTGTGTGTGTGTGTGTGTGTGTGTGTGTGAGTGTGTGTAGTTTAATGTCAGACTGCTCGGTGAGATCAGGCCGTGTAACACATGACTGATCACACACACACACACACACACACACACACACACACACACACACACACACACTCTGCTTTTATCGATCAGCTGATCGAAATGTGATCAAAAGCTCCTGTAACACGTCATCAGGTGATAAACAGCTGTTTGACACCTTGAAGAGGGCGTGTCCAACTCTGGAGGCATCACCATGGTTACGCACGCGGCGTCGCGTCAAAATCAGGGGCGGGGCTTCTTTATAGACACGCCCCTTTAAAATATTCTGAAAACAATTCTAGTTAACTCTATTAATCCTCTGATGCATGAATCATTAAAGTCAGTGTCTGGATTTTTCCTTTGAGTGTCTTAAGGCATAAAAAAAGTTTAACATTTTTTTTCTTCAAATATTTATAACAGAACATTCAACATAAAAAAGAGTGAAATTAATGTAAATATGACTATTTTTTTGTTTGACTTCCTTTCTTTTTTTTTTGGTAATTTCATGAATAATCTTTTTTTTAATGCTTTGCGAAACATTTTAACTCTTTTTCATCCATTTTAACACTGAATAATTTATAGTTATTAAGCTGTTTTACCCTCAAATGTTTGTCTATAATTTTTTTTTTTAAATATATATGTTCAGAAAAAGAATTGAAAACATTTTTTCAGGCCTTAAGAAGAATAAAAATATCCTGACACAGACTAATATGAGTTTCCACCACATGAACCATTGAATTTAGGAGTAAATAACTTTTAAATAGGTGT
The DNA here is from genome assembly GCA_008086565.1 of Thalassoma bifasciatum. Taxonomy (NCBI): domain Eukaryota; kingdom Metazoa; phylum Chordata; class Actinopteri; order Labriformes; family Labridae; genus Thalassoma; species Thalassoma bifasciatum. The sequence goes on along the minus strand of RPOG01002073.1, from coordinate 22,715 downwards.
TTACTGTAGTGACCACTATGCACCACAGGGTTAATGTTATTCAAAATATACAACAGAAAACATATATGTATATTTATATTTAAACATATTTCTGGAGCCTCACTGATTAATCAGCTGATTAATCAACATCAGCCATCATGTAGATGACACACACACACACACACACACACACACACACACAGCTGCCTCACACTGATGTTTATTATCACCTCATTTACTCTGTTTGTTTTATAGAGTCACAGGTGAGTTAAAATGTTCCTCCTCAGTAAAAATGTTCCTCCTCAGTTAAAGTCCTGTGACATTAATAACTGGTTCTCCTGCTGTCTGCCCCCCCCCCCCCCCCCCCCCCCCCNACACACACACACACACACACACACACACACACAGCTGCCTCACACTGATGTTTATTATCACCTCATTTACTCTGTTTGTTTTATAGAGTCACAGGTGAGTTAAAATGTTCCTCCTCAGTAAAAATGTTCCTCCTCAGTTAAAGTCCTGTGACATTAATAACTGGTTCTCCTGCTGTCTGCCCCCCCCCCCCCCCAGAGAACAATAGATGCTTTCATAGTTTCATGTTTACAGGTCAATGATCCTCAGGGGCCTCAGCCTGTTAACGAGGGTCAGAGCGAGTTTCCTCATTATCATCATCGTTATCATCTGTGTCAGGAGAATCTGTGAGAGTTTACTCTGTTACTCCTAAACAAATGTAAACATCACTGACAGTTAACTCTACCACAGAGGACAACCTTATGTAAAAGAGTTATAGTCATATAACAAGATAAATCTAAAAATAAAGAGGAATAAGAATGATTCAGAAAATTAACAAGTATCACTTCATTGTTTTTCAGAGTAATTTTGTAGAAAAGAGGAATAAATTATATATTTATGGGAATTAGTTATTAGAAGAAGTCCTACATTTTTGAGAATAATTTCTCTAATTTACAAGAATAAAGTCATAGATATTTGAGAAACAAGTTTTTAAAAATCTCATTGTTACAAAAATAATGTCAAACATTCACAAGATAGTTTTGTAAATCTGTGAGAATTAAGTCTTAAATTATCCAAAATAATACACTTACCAGAATTTAGGCATAAATTTATGAGAATAAAGTTGTAAAGTTAAAATAATAATGTATAAATTCTAGAAATACTCTCATAGAGATACAATAATTAAGTCATATATTCATGAGATTTTTGCTAATTTTTGAGTCTTAGATTTTCTTAAATCTTTGACTCTTTTCCTGTCAGTTTATAACTTTAAACTTATTCAGTTAAACATGTTTGTTTCTGCTCTGTGAATGAGTGTGTGTGTGGTTTCTGCTGTTTCTGCTCAGCCTCTGGTGGACACTCAGGGAACTGCAGCTCTAACTCTTCAGTATCTCATTAATATTTTTGTAGCAGAGGTTTTTTCCTGGTTAAACTTGTTTTAGAGGATGATAAATGTCAGAGAGTCTGAGTCAGCTGAGTCTGATCATGTGACCTTCACCTCAGTCGACCTTTGAAACTGTTTGTTGTTGTTTTTCCTTCAGTTTGTTTCTGCCTGGTGGCTCGTGGTTTGTCCCCCCGACTGTGTTAACCTCTGTGTGTGTGTGTGTGTGTGTGTGTGTGTGTGTGTGTGTGTGTGTGTGTGTGTTCACAGGTGAGCGTGAGCTGCTGACGGGGGCGGGATGAGTGGGGCGGCTCTGGGGATCGAGATCGTGGTGGTCTTCTTCCTGGCTCTGTTCCTGCTGCATCGCTATGGAGACTTCAAGAGGCAGCAGCGCATGGTTCTGTTCGGCACGCTGCTGGCCTGGTACCTCTGCTTCCTCATCGTCTTCATCCTGCCGCTGGACGTCAGCACGGTCAGTCTCACACACACACACACACCTGACACACACACCTGAGAATCCCCTGACCTGTGTCTCCTCCCTCAGACCATCTATAAACAGTGTAAGATCGACCACGAGAAGCAGGTCCCCACGATCAACCCTGCACCGTCCAATCACACGACAGCAAACACCTCAGCCACGCCCACTAAAAGGTGAGGAACCGCCGGTTACAGGAAGCTGTCGTCTCTTTAAACGGTTTTTACAGATTTGAGTCACAAACTGGATCGAAATCGCAATTTCTAAATTTCTAAAGCTGTGATTTTTCCTGCTCCTGACTGACCCAGGATCTGTTATATCAGCTGTTTCACACACACCTGTCTTTGAGTGAGAGACTGTTGGAAAAATACTTTTTTCTTTGGGATTGTTGTTGATTTTATTTTATTTAACTTGACACAATTCAGGATATTTTTCACTACATCATTTTTAAAAGTTAAGAGTCAAAGATAGCTCTTTCTGTTCTTCAGTTTTTATAAATAAAAATACAATTTAAAAAGTCCGGTTTAGAAAAAGCAGGAATGGGTGTGAGGTTTTGAGAAGAGTCAAAATTCATTAACTTATCGAAAAATCTTCTTTCTTATTTTTTGCCTCTGTATTTATTTCTCATCATTTCAACTTAAATCTTAGAATTTTTACTTTCTATATCAAAATTTCAACTTTTTATTTCAAAAATTGCTTTTATTTCAAACTGTAGAGTTTTGTCATCTTAAAATTTTGACCTGAAATGAGAAAGTTTGGACTTTTTTTTACATAATATTAAACTGATTTTTTAAACTCAAGAAGTTTCATCTTAAAATCTTGAATTTTGTCTCAGAATTTTGTCTTTATTTTTCAAAATTTCCACTTTTTATGTTAAAGTATTGACCTTTTATCTCAAAGTTTGAAACAATTCTTACCTTCAGTTTTTATTTTCATCCTCACATTAGAGTAAAAGCTTTTGATGTTTCAATGGTTTGATGTAATTTTCTGTCAAGTTTGTAAATGTTTCTGTACATTGTGAAAACTTCACTAAAGTTTGATTTAAAGAAAATCGTAAATCAAATTGAAATCGCTGAATCTGCCAGAAACATTTTTCTAAAACCGTTCAGATCTACCGTCAGGATCAAACGTTGGTTCATAGTTTGTTAGTTTTGACAGTTTTTAGTGACATAAAGTACGAGTGAGTTATTTTCAAAACAGGAATTCACACTTTTCAGGTTCTTCTGACGAACTTATATAAAAATGTGTCTGCCAACAGGAAGATTCTCAGATCTTTGAAGAAGCTTTTCTGTGTGAAACCAGTCGATCTGAGGAGAAACTGAAACTTTGATGTTTTTGTTCCCGAATGTGTTTTTATCCTTTTTTGTTTTGTTTTGTTGAAGTTGTTACTTGTTTATTTCATTATGAGCTCCTGTGTCTAACAATGATGATGATGTTGTTCAACTCTGAGTTTACGTTTTTAACTTTGTGTCTCCTCTCCGTCAGCGCGCCGACGCCGTGCTACAAACCGTGGAGCTACATCCCTGACGGCATCATGCCGGTGTTCTGGAGGGTGGTGTACTGGACGTCTCAGTGCCTCACCTGGTCCGTACGCTTCCTGATCCTTTACCTGACACTGTTTCTGCTGCTCTGAGTTTGAGTCATGTTTCTGATGGCGTTCAAGCGTCTCTCTGGTCTCTGATGGCGTTTAAGCGTCTCTCTGGTCTCTGATGGCGTTTAACCCTCTCTCTCAGGTTGCTGTTGCCCTTCATGCAGTCGTACGCTCGCTCTGGCGGCTTCTCCATCACCGGGAAAATCAAAACTGCTCTGATAGAAAACGCCATTTACTACGGCACCTACCTGCTGATCTTCGGCTCCCTGCTCATCTACGTGGCCGTTCACCCTGAGTGGCACCTGTCCTGGTGAGTACAGCAGCCTGGCCCTGGTCCTGGCCCTGGTTCTGGTCTTAGAGGCCTGATGTTCCTCCCGTCTCCTCTCAGGTACGAGCTGCAGACCATCGGGATCACGGCGGCGAACACCTGGGGCCTGTTCCTGCTGGTGCTGTTGCTAGGATACGGCCTGGTGGAAATCCCCCGCTCCTACTGGAACGCTTCACGCCACGGACACTTACTCATCAAGACCTACTTCAAGGCGTCCAAGCTGATGACGGAGAAAGCGGACGCAGAGGAAAACCTGGAGGACGTGATGGAGGTGGGGTCGGGTCGTTCAGGTTCCTGTGAGGTCACATGGTTGCTGTTGGTCACCTGACACCTTGAACCATCACTAAACGATCTCAGAGCTTCTTCCTGTTTATCGAACAGAAACGTGATGAATTTAAAAAGTTGATGTTTCCCTGACGGTGAGTTTGGTTCCTGCAGGAGGTGAGGAAGGTCAGCGAGTCCATCAAGTACAACCACCCACTGAGGAGGTGCATCGACACCATCCTGAGGAAGGTAAGACACCTGCACCACCTGGACCAGGTCCACACAGGGACCAGCACCACACAGGGACCAGGTCCAGGTCAGACCCTCTGCTCTCTCTGTCCCCTCAGTGCCCGCTGGACTACCAGGAGAAGATGGGCCGCAACATGGACGACTACGAGGACTTTGACGACAAACAGAACACCTATCCCAGCGAGAAGAGTCTGGTGAAGCTGCACAAACAGGTGAGTCCAGGTCCAGGTCTTGGTCCTGGTCCAGGTCCAGGTCCAGGTCCAGGTCCAGGTCCAGGGACCAAAAGCTGATTACAGAACAAACCACCAGCTCTGGGAGAAAATCTGAGTCTGAAACCGGATTAGAGGGATTATAGAGTGAAGCATGACTGCAGCTGAGATTATTCCAGGGATTGTAAAGTTAATGAGAATCAGCGGTGAGGGGGGGGGGGGTATGGACCTGGGGGGCACCTGGGGTCCAGAGTCCAGCTGCTGCAGATCTGCAGACTTGTTTCCAACAGGAGGTTCAGTTGGTTTCTTCGTCACATTTATGACGTTTTTCCCGTCTCCACATTTCTGACCCGCTCTAAAACACTTTTAGGTTCCTTAAAAAAAATCCTCCTTAAAACTGAAACTGTTTCCTCCTTTGACTAAAACTTGGACAGACCCCAAATTACCGACCTGCACCAAACTGATCCCACCACTTTCTGTTTTCCCTCTGGATTTTATAAAGTCAGTTTTGTCTTGTTCTTTATCATCACTGTCACACAGGAAGTGATGATTCTTTCCACCAATCAACACACAGCAGTTGTTGTAGCTCCGCCCCCAGGGTCAGGTCAGGGACAGTACAGGTCGGTTATTAATAATGATAATAATTATGAAGGGAACGTCACTAAATATGTTCTGTACCGTGACAAACTGAACTGAAGTGTTTGGTGGAAACAAAGCAGAATAAAACTCGATCAGCTGACCTGGTCCAACAGGCTGGATTATAACCCCCCCCCAATCTAGGTGTAATCCAGGTGTACACCAGGAGTAAACCAGGATTAAACCAGGTGTGAACCAGGTGTAATCCAGGAGTAATCCAGGTGTGAACCAGGTGTAAACCAGGAGTAATCCAGGTGTAATCCAGGTGTAATCCAGGTGTGAAGCAGGTGTAATCCAGGTGTAATCCAGATGTGAACCAGGTGTAATCCAGGAGTAATCCAGGTGTGAACCAGGTGTAATCCAGGAGTAATCCAGGTGTGAACCAGGTGTAATCCAGGAGTAATCCAGGTGTGAACCAGGTGTAATCCAGGAGTAATCCAGGTGTAAACCAGGAGTAATCCAGATGTGAACCAGGTGTAATCCAGGTTTAATCCAGGTGTGATCCAGGTGTGTCTCCCCTTGTGTTCAGGTGATCTACGCGGTCCAGAGACACAACAGGACCCGGGTCCAGTGGCAGATCCTCCTGCAGGCCGCCATCCACCTGGAGGACGTGGCCAAGAACGAGACAAGCTCCGCCCACCAGTTCGTCCACAGCTTCCCGTCCTCTGAGCCGGCGAGCTGGTTCAGCCGCTACGTCTACACGCCGAGCGTAGGTGAGGGCTCGACCAATCAGAGAGCGGCACAGGGACCAGAGAGAGAGAGAGAGTTAGGATTAACACAGCTGTGTGTGTGTGTGTGTGTGTGTGTGTGTGTGTGTGTGTGTGTGTGTGTGTGTGTGTGTGTGTGTGTGACAGAGTGGTACTGGGAGTGTCTCCTGAAGCGCTGGTTTTACCGGCTCCTCTCCGTGGTCCTGACCCTCTTCAGCGTTGCCGTGGTCTGGTCTGAATGCACCTTCTTCAGCACGCGGCCCGTCCTCTCGCTGTTCGCCGTCTTCATCCAGCTGGCTGAGCGAGACTACAACTACCTGTACATCGAGGTGACGCACACACACACACACACACACACACACACACACTCACATGTATCCAGTCTCTCTGAGCGCTGTGTGTGATGACGTTTCTCTCCACCAGATGGCGTGCTTCGTCACCATCTTCTTCCTGTGCACCTGCGTTTACTCCACCGTCTTCAGGATCAGAGTCTTCAACTATTATTATTTGGCCTCGCACCATCAGACGGACGCCTACAGCCTCCAGTTCAGCGGCATGTGAGTGCCTGTCCCTTTAAGAGTGCCTGTCCCTTTAAGAGTGCCTGTCCCCTTAAGAGTGCCTGTCCCTTTAAGAGTGCCTGTCCCTTTAAGAGTGCCTGTCCCTGTAAGAGTGCCTGTGCCTTTAAGAGTGTCTGTCCCTTTAAGAGTCAGTTCAGCGGCATATGAGTGCCTGTCCCTTTAAGAGTGCCTGTCCCTGTAAGAGTGCCTGTCCCTTTAAGAGTGCCTGTCCCTTTAAGAGTGCCTGTCCCTGTAAGAGTGCCTGTGCCTTTAAGAGTGCCTGTCCCTGTAAGAGTGCCTGTGCCTTTAAGAGTGTCTGTCCCTNAATCCAGGTGTAAACCAGGAGTAATCCAGATGTGAACCAGGTGTAATCCAGGTTTAATCCAGGTGTGATCCAGGTGTGTCTCCCCTTGTGTTCAGGTGATCTACGCGGTCCAGAGACACAACAGGACCCGGGTCCAGTGGCAGATCCTCCTGCAGGCCGCCATCCACCTGGAGGACGTGGCCAAGAACGAGACAAGCTCCGCCCACCAGTTCGTCCACAGCTTCCCGTCCTCTGAGCCGGCGAGCTGGTTCAGCCGCTACGTCTACACGCCGAGCGTAGGTGAGGGCTCGACCAATCAGAGAGCGGCACAGGGACCAGAGAGAGAGAGTCAGGATTAACACAGCTGTGTGTGTGTGTGTGTGTGTGTGTGTGTGTGTGTGTGTGTGTGTGTGTGTGTGACAGAGTGGTACTGGGAGTGTCTCCTGAAGCGCTGGTTTTACCGCCTCCTCTCCGTGGTCCTGACCCTCTTCAGCGTGGCCGTGGTTTGGTCTGAATGCACCTTCTTCAGCACGCGGCCCGTCCTCTCGCTGTTCGCCGTCTTCATCCAGCTGGCTGAGCGAGACTACAACTACCTGTACATCGAGGTGACGCACACACACGCACACACACACACACTCACATGTATCCAGTCTCTCTGAGCGCTGTGTGTGATGACGTTTCTCTCCACCAGATGGCGTGCTTCGTCACCATCTTCTTCCTGTGCACCTGCGTTTACTCCACCGTCTTCAGGATCAGAGTCTTCAACTATTATTATTTGGCCTCGCACCATCAGACGGACGCCTACAGCCTCCAGTTCAGCGGCATGTGAGTGCCTGTCCCTTTAAGAGTGCCTGTCCCTTTAAGAGTGCCTGTCCCTTTAAGAGTGCCTGTCCCTTTAAGAGTGCCTGTCCCTTTAAGAGTGCCTGTCCCTTTAAGAGTGCCTGTCCCTGTAAGAGTGCCCGTCCCTTTAAGAGTGCCTGTGCCTTTAAGAGTGCCTGTGCCTTTAAGAGTGCCTGTGCCTTTAAGAGTGTCTGTGCCTTTAAGAGTGTCTGTCCCTTTAAGAGTCAGTTCAGCGGCATATGTGTGCCTGTCCCTTTAAGAGTGCCTGTGCCTTTAAGAGTGTCTGTACCTTTACGCGTGCCTTTCCCTTTAAGAGTGCCTGTCCCTTTAAGAGTGCCTGTGCCTTCAAGAGTGTCTGTACCTTTAAGTGTGCCTTTCCCTTTAAGAGTGCCTGTCCCTTTAAGAGTCAGTTCAGCGGTATGTGAGTGCCTGTCCCTTTAAGAGTGTCTGTCCCTTTAAGAGTCAGTTCAGCGGTATGTGAGTGCCTGTCCCTTTAAGAGTGCCTGTGCCTTTAAGAGTGCCTGTCCCTTAAAGAGTGCCTGTCCCTGTAAGAGTGCCTGTCCCTTTAAGAGTGCCTGTGCCTTTAAGAGTGTCTGTCCCTTTAAGAGTGCCTGTGCCTTTAAGAGTGTCTGTCCCTTTAAGAGTGTCTGTCCCTTTAAGAGTGCCTGTGCCTTTAAGAGTGTCTGTCCCTTTAAGAGTGCCTGTCCCTTTAAGTGTGCCTGTCCCTTTAAGAGTCCCTGTCCCTTTAAGAGTGCCCGTCCCTTAAAGAGTGCCTGTGCCTTTAAGAGTGCCTGTGCCTTTAAGAGTGTCTGTACCTTTAAAAGTGCCTGTCCCTTTAAGAGTGCCTGTCCCTTTAAGAGTCCCTGTCCCTTTAAGAGTCAGTTAAGCAGTGTGAGTGCCCGTCCCTTTAAGAGTACCTGTGCCTTTAAGAGTGCCTGTGCCTTTAAGAGTGCCTGTCCCTT
>RPOG01002072.1:0-109458 GCA_008086565.1 Thalassoma bifasciatum | reverse complement strand
TAAAGGATTTGCCAAGAGCATTAAAAAGTGCTGAGACAGTCCTGGTTTACTGACACCATTACTTAAACTCAGGACCGTAACTCACACCAGTACCGCTATGTTTACTATCCTGTCTGTGGAAATACACACTCTTTCACACACACACACACATACACACAAAGACACAGGGGCACTCCTGTGTGCGGGTAGCTCGTCAGGTTTCATAGCAACCTGATCCTTTGCTTTGTGTCGCCCTCCTTCTTTTTCACACACACACCCTGACGGACTGGTTGGACGAGGGAGATTCAGGAGTGAGTGAGATGATTGGACATTTTAACAGATATCAACGCAGAGACAGTCGTGTTGTAACATGCACAGAATACAACTGATTTCAAACACATTTAACCATGTTACCATCACAAGCTGAGCGCATGACTCTTCGAACATGACAGCGTTTTTGTTTTGTCGTGTTTGCTAAATGGACCGCTCACTGACCCTGTTCTCTTTGGTTGACTTGTCTTACATTCAAACATGTTGTTGGTCAACTTCGATTGCTTAGAGCAGCAGGTCTGACCAGTGTCCTTCCCTATCTCTTTCATGCACTTAAAAAAATACCACAGCCTCTACCAAACTAAAAAATCTGAGTGAGAATATCCAAATTATCTGGACAGTCAACCTTTAGCTGTAACCTTTAACTGCAAGTCAGTAAAATCCAGTTTCTACAGTTTTAATCCTAGAAAATATCATTTTTGGTTTGTTTATGATGAAAACAGGGGATTTAATCTCAGATTGTGAAAGTAAAGATTTTGCAACAGCTTTACCATCAAGATTTCAATATGAATACTACATAGGGATGTTCAGTACCACTTATTTTTAGACTGACACCAGTACAAGTACTCCATCAAGAGTACTCACTAATACCAAGCTTTTGATGCATAAAAATTAATTCCCCACTATAACGGATCAGTTATTTTGAACAAAGACTTTGCCACTAAGTCCAAAATGAAACACACTTTCTGAGTTTAAGATTTGTGTGTTATAAACCAACAAAAGTGCAAAATAAAATCAACAATCCTCAGAGGTTTTAGTATTATTATAATATTTCGAAAACATTTGGTTGCTAATATTTTGACCTTTAGCTTTTTCAGTATTGTGTAAAAAGTGTAATTAAGATGTTTATGTGATGAAAGTTAAAATTCTGTTGAATCATATTGATGCATGCTATCCACTAGCATATCAATACAATTTCCCATATATGTTAGCATCATGCTAGTGCTATGTTTTCTTTGTTGTTTTTGTTACATTAGGAGATATATAACATGTTGACTGTATTAAATGTGAATACCTTGTGAGGGAGTAATGTTAATTTATTTGTGTGTTCAGTTTTAAAGCTTCTTAAGTAAAACTCCAAAGGAAAAATCCTGAATTGGAGTTTTCAGGGTTAACTAAGCTAAAAACAGTTAACATTACGTCCGACCACTCCTGTGTAATGTAAATAATCAATCAGGGAATTGTCGAGCAAAAAGGCTTATGATGATAATGTCAATTGAACCATTTCTTATCAATTCTTAACAGGAACTGGTTCTCGATGCTCGTCCCTAGTTATTGTTCTAAAAAGTAGTTTATTACTGTGCAAATTATAACCAGTTTGAATAGCTTTAGTCTTATCATTTACATTCCAAACTAACAACAAAATTCTGTTTTTGCACGTGCATCTCTACCCGTCAGTCAGTAATGTGTTGCGAATGCCTGCTGCTATCTTGGCATGTCAGATAAAAAGCAGGATCCTCCCACATACTTCTCCCTGCTTTATTTGTAAATGTCAGACTGCAGCTTTGATGTGGATGCATTAGTCGGCCTCAGCCTGAGTCTGACCCTCGTTGTCTCGGCCCAGATCACGTCTGAGGTCGACCCTCTGACACAGAAGGTCACCCAGCGGATATCCTGGGGAACTATCTGATTGTAAAAACTATGAAACAGAGGAACTCTGTTCTTCTGCACAGATTTCTGTGAGCTCTTTTTGTAAAATAATCTTTCAAGCTAAGGATAAGTTTCTGGATGACATTTGTTCACAAAATCTTCAGGTTTGAAAGGAGGAACAGAGGAGTTGGAGCACAGAAAGAAGCATTGTTTTGAATGTGCAGGCTTAAGTTTGTTAAGTCTATTCTGACAAATCTAATCCCTCAGTTGTACATGAACACACAAAGTTCTTTGCACAGGTATTTACACAATTTAGACCCAAAGAGTGTTGAGCTCATTTGTCACTCAAGTTGAAGTTTTGTACCTAGAATGATTTGTTAGTACGGCTGAACAATTTGCAGAAATAATCTAATTGTGATTATTGTTTCCTTTATTACAATTGCTATATTTTGTGTGATTATTTCTAGGTTCCCATCTTCTATGTTTTTAAACTCTCTCCAATTTTCTTTCCAATTTTTGCCCATTTTTGACCCTTTTCACTCTTTTTTGCCACTTGTGGACCATTTTTTTTGCAACAAACAAACGTCCTTCCAAATGTAATCCCAACTTTCTTGCTATTTTTATTGGCTTTGCCCATTATTACCATTTCTCACTGTTTTTTGTTGCTTTTGTTTGCTATTTTTACTTCATTCAGATTTTTTTTCTAAGTTTCTTCCAAAATTTTCTTGCATATTTTTGTTGCTTTTTGGCCATTTTGGTCACTTTTCTCTCTTTTTTGCCACTTTTAGATGATTTTTGCTACTTTTTGAGTATTTCCAGATTTTATACCAATTTAAATGTCAATTTTTGTTGCTTTTTTGGCCATTTTTACTCCCACCAAACTAAGCCTTATTGCTTCACTTGGCTGTTTTTGCCTCTTTTACAACTTAGATAGTTGCTCCGTCAAAGTTAGTTTTTTAACAAACTCTGGTGTAGAGCATAAAACATCTGCTGCAAAAATGTAGCTGATATTTTGACACGTTTCAGGCTATAGAAATATTGCACTGTCTGTGATCAGAATATTGTGATTTAATCTAATTTGCGATAAATTGCCCAGCCTTATTTGTCAGCTGAACTTGTATGAAGACATCTATTGGGAAATTAAACTATCATCAGATTGCTGCCAATGTGATCTTGGTTTAGATTTTTATGAGGTTTCTGTAAAAAGAGGATTAAAAAAAGAAAAGAAAGCAAAATCATCCACCCTCAGCCAGACTTACTCCAGCTTTAAACACAAGCGTGAGGCCGTGCAGTCAGAGAGCAAGACTCTATTTGTACATCAAACAAACATTAACCATTCAGGACTATCTGGGTCACTAGGCTGAATCATCTGAGGCTCCACGTTTAACAAACACTGGGTGTGGTCGGCTGCTGAGACGCTGAGGTGAGTGATGGAGGTTTTGTGGTGGCTTCAGGTTAACTCAGCGCACTAAGACGAGAAACATCAGCTGAAGAGTTTGATGGAAGAGTTCAGACACTAAGAGGATCTCCTTTTTACTGCAGCGATTTGATGCAGAAATGTAGGTGATAAAAGCCTTCAGGGCTCCTGAGACCATGCATCAGAAAAAATATGGGATTTTCTATAAGTTCTTACATGAATAATTAATCACAACATCTGTTCAACAACTATCCTCAAATCTCCCAGGGGCATGTTTTACAGAAAATTCTTAATTGGCCATTTAAAAACGGTTATAAAGAGAACAAAAAAAAAAGCCAAGTTGGCTGAACTAAAGCGGTTTAGTATATTTAGCATGATTAGCTGCTTATCTTCAAATCTGGCAGGTTACAGATCAACTCAGTGAAAGGTTCACCCACTTTTTCCAGTGAATCCAGATTATCAGGATGATTTCAGACCCTCAAAAAATAGAGCTCAAAACCTTTTCTTTCAGGACAGAAGAAAAAGAAAAACATATCTAAGATAACTCTTTGCATATCTTGTAAAATATACCTTTCCCTGTTTTTCATGCTTAAGCTTCATTCTTTTAAATGTGCATTTCCTCCTCACTTCTGTGGATTTATAATGTATGTATAAGTTGCAGCCAAAATGCTGTGACATGTCACCCGAATGAGCAAATACACAAACCAGATGACACAAAATCCCAGAATGCAAAGTAGATGGTGCAGGCTTCATGATGTATCCTGACATGTCTCGAATTTAAGACCTCTCACGGTGAAAAAAATAAGCCTTTATGGGACATTTTGAGACATTTTATAATCTCATATTTTTAAATCTGAGCTTCTTAGGGATTCAAAGGCCATACATAAAATAATGGTAAGGCTTGATTACACACATTTTATTCTTTATCTGTGCATGTTTTTTTTCTGATTGTCATTTTAAGTCCGATTACACAATGTTTTAATTGAAACACAGTGAACAAAATTTGTTTACATGGAAGAAGTAGCAACAAAAAGAAGTTTAAGGTGGAAGAAACGGTCAAAAAGCGCAAAAAAGTTGGTTAAGAGGGGCACAAATTGGGAGAAAACTTGGAAAGCGGTCAGAAAGTAGTAAAACTTTTCAGAGTTTTGACATTTCTGTTTTAAATATCCCTTCTTTATTGATCTTGTGCAATATTCTAATATTCTAAGACAGAATTTTGGATTTTCATTATCTGCAAGCGGTAGTCATCAACATTTCATTGTCCTTTTTTTTAACCTTTTTTGTTTGTTTTTTTGGTTTGACAACCTAAAAGTAATCACACAATAAATATTAATTGCAATTCAGGGATAAATTGTCGCAATTATTTTTGCAAATCCTTCAGTCCTAGTGCAAAAGAATTAATGTGGCACAGGTGGTGGGGAAATCAATGTTTTGGATTTCTTTTTTTTTGCTGTAAACATTGAGAAATCTGTGGTTAACTACCAGCTGACAGTCAACAGGAAAGAACTGAAGAGCAGGAGATGAACCTACCGACCTCTCCTCTATTCCCTGTTTCCACACGACCAACTCTAACAGTCTACTGTGTCGCATGATGAAACAAAACAGCAACTATATCCACCAGCCTGAAAACGATAAAGAACTTCTGTGTCAAGTATAAAAGCTGCAGGTGTGACGCACGCAGAGAGAGGAACTTTGGCTGCATGCAAACAAAACCAGGCAGGGTTATGCAAAGCTTAGGACATACTATATTTTAACACATACAAACACATTTTCATTACTGTACTCAGGAAATGTAAAGTGAAAAAAGAAACTGAACACAAGAAGCTCAGAGTCGACTATTTTGCTAGTTTTAATCACCATTTATCCCTGTGTGTGGCTGGAATAAAGAAATAATAGCAACACGTGGGTGCACACACACTTTTACACACACAAAATGAAGGCTAATTTAAGCACAGTCTGTTTGGCCACACAGCAATCCAAAGGGTTTCCTGTGCGTGCGTCCAATATGAAAGAACAGGATGTGATGATTACTGTATCTGTTCAGTGATCCACTGAGTTGTATCATAAGACCATATGTGCAAGTCTGACACACACACACACACACACTCACACATGCAGAGGCACACAAACAAACAGCTCATTCATGTACATGAAAAAAAAACCACAGGATATCTGATTTATCAAACCATTGACTCAAGAGTCTTCTTTACAGCTGGGGTTCGGCATGAGGCTCCCAGCTGTGTGTGTGTGTGTGTGTGTGTGTGTGTGTGTGTGTGTGTCAGAGTGTGTGTTGACTCTGACACCTTCTCCTCACACTGCCTATGATGGTTCGTGCGGTTGGCTGCGGGCTATGACACTTTTGGTTTGGGTGCTGACGGATGGATCTATCTTTAGATGAAGAAATCAGTTTCAGGTCATTAAGGTCAAACTGCTGATAAAAATGTTCATGTCACTTTGAAAACTTCTTCGAATTAGCAAATTTCAACGCAAAGCCCAAACACCAAATATTTACAGTTAGTGACATTTTTGACTTTTAAAATAATGATGAAATTAATTGTCAGAAAACTTCCTTAGCATGTACAGAACAAGTTATATTTTAGGTAAAAAGTAGAGTAGAAGAAGTTTGCATCCAACAGCATTTACAACATTAATTTTCAGCCCATTCCTCTTCTCTGTCGAGTGTTGCCACAAGGAAATGTTCATCACAGGGTTATCCTGGTATCATGGTTTGATCAATCATAAATGCCTGTGTTTTCACACTTTAGACAAAACTGGCTACCGTTCGTCCGCTATGTTGTCCACGCTTCTCTGTCTGGCACTTATAAACTTTCAGAGGTGTGCAACAGGGGGTGAGGCTGCTGAATGACATCATTCATACCTGTGGACACGCTTCACAAATACCATATTTTCCTGACTATAAGTCACGTTTTATTCATAGTTTAGCCGGCACTGCCACTTAAAGTCAGTTGCGACTTAAGTATCAAATAAACAAGGTACTCTCTGTCGGGGATACTTTGATGCATGTGATACAGTGTTTAGTGCCTGATAACACGATGTAAAGGAATAAAAGTTCACTTGCGTCTTCTTCCCTCTCCGTTGTTGACAGTTTTTGGGGATTTGTGTCACAAACAAGCGTCAAAACTCGAGTAAGTTTTCCCAAAGTGAGGACGTTCATCATTTGTCTAACCAGTAACACTCACAGCCGAGCAGGGGAGGAGTGAGAGGAGCACACGTCAGGGAGAGAAACTATAAACACAGGTATGAGGAAGGGAAAAATATTCAAATCCTCTAAAATACAAAAACAGACTTATCAAAGTGATATGTAAAGAATTCCCACTGGAAATACTGTAAAGAAAACTCCACAATATTCTAAATAAAGTTGACTTATAGTTCGGTGCCACCCCTTCATGTGCAGCTTATAGATGGGAAAATATGGTACATCTTTTTTGCCACTGGGACACCAAAATCAACCCAAATTAAAAGTTTTTCACCACAATTTAGACAAGTGTAGTGACAGTTTATTTCATGAGTGAACTCCATTTAGCATTAAGACTAAAAACAAGGGAAGAAGCTCTAAATGTGAGATTAAACATCGACAGCATAAATCGAATGAGACTCTATTAGTTTAAAATTTAGCAACACATGCACAGTTATCCATCTTCTAATCTTATTTTCTGCAAATGGTTCGAGCATATAATCCCTCATCCTTTCCCTGTAGCCCTCTGACATGTGCCTCCACCATGTTTAGAGTTGATGGAATATTCTCTACAATGTTCCCTTTGTATCCAGGACAAGTTTCATGAAATACTTTACAAAAATAGTGCCTGCATTCAGTGGAAACATGTCCTCAGTCTTTCTTTATCCCAGAATAAATAAGCATGTAGACATGGTGAATACCCGGGCCTGACAGACCCATCATGTGACTTTTTGGAGAGTGAATCTGTGAGTGTATTTTTATTCATTGACTGCATGTTTCAAACTGCACACACTGGTCAGCACAGTTCACTTCCCTGTAAATGTGTATAACATGGATTAACCTTTAACGGCACTTCAGGTGACTAATTTATGACAGGTTTGAACTGTGGTGTAGTAAAACAACTTATGCAGGAGGCATCAGCTACACTACTACACCTTTACAGTGTTGGGGTTGAGGAATATCTTCACTCAAATGTGCAGAGTTGATACAAGTCGTACTATAGAAGACTTACAAGTATTTATGTTGCAGTGACAGCCCGATCCTTTGAGTATATTCTATATATTAATTTGATAAACAGCTCTTGGCTTCTTCTGTCGTAAACTGAAGTTGAATTTTTAGACATGGGCAAAACAAGCTCCACAGTTTTGATTTTCAGAGGCTCCTTAAGCCTCGTTTCCTCCAGGCAGTCTGGTGCGGATCAGTACAGTTTGGTATGGGTCAGATCGGTAAAGCCTGATCCTGTGCGCGTTTCCACAGCAAACCGTTCCCTGCTTGACGGGCCGGATGTCAAGAGCCGCGCCAGCTACATAACAGCGTGACGTCACTGCAGCACTACACAGTGTACCCCGCCAATAAATGCAACGAAGAAGAAATTGGCGGCATTGTAAACAAAGAGAAACTATGGAGGACATCCAGCAACTCTTAAATTACTCTTTGTTTCAGGAAAGGCTGCATGCGAAATTGTGTGTTGTTCTTTATTACCGCGGGCGCACAGGAAGTTACCGATCTTTTGACCAATCAACGTACTCCAGTGTTTCTAGTTCCACCCATTGACTGTATATAGAATGGACAGCGTGCTTCCGCCTGTCACCGTTCCACAATTTTGAAGGCAAAAAACCCCGTTTCTCTAGCCGCCATTGTGCAGCCAGAGTCTGCGCAGTAGAGAATTTCCGGTGGAGCCAAGTAAAAAAGAGAAATAAAAATATTTATTTCTTCTTCTTCAGAAGGTTTAGTCTCCTTTTGGCTCTTTCCCGAAGTTTCTTATATCCCCGATTAAAACTATTCACGAACGGCAGAGTCAACTATCGTAAAACGAAACTTATATTGCCGTTTTTAACGTCCAATAATTAATGAGAAACCAACTTCTCTGAAAAAAAAACACCTGAACACCATGCAACCAGATGACATCATCATACTACCTTAGCGTAAGGATGAGAGAAACGTTTCTATGAGGTACCGTAATTTTTTAAAGTTTTTCCGGCTCATATCTGGAATACATGGGGAGGCGGGGCTTATGACCTTTCCTGCAGCCAGACACCAGGGGGAGGGGCATCTGCTGGAGGCTTCAGTTTGAGCTGAACGTTGTTACGTCCACTCATTATACAGTCTATGGTTCCACCCCTTGGGGCCGGATTGGTACGGCTTGGCACCCCAACAGAAGGGTACTAAAAAGTGGAGCGGCACGGGTCGCTTATTTGGGGACCCGTCCCAGTTTTAGTCCATGGAAACACCACAAAATGCATGCCGTACCGAGACGAACTGAACAGAACCGCTTGGTGGAAACGAGGCTTTATAGACCCATTCGCAACCTAAGTCACCATAAATGTGTCCACAAATTTTGGCCACAGAAGCGGCATTAAGCTCCCTACATTCAGGCGAGTGGGCGCTCTTTAAATTTGAACTGAAGCAGCAGAAAATATTTGGTTGTTTCGAAGTTAATTGTCAGAAATAATGCTTATACCATGGAGTAACTTCTATCGAGTTCGGAGGTAGAGTTGACTGGCTTGACTGGCTACATAGCTTGTTGCAACATACAAGAATGGTTAATTTGTGACACAGTGGCTACAATTTAACAAAAACAGCAGAAACCTATGGTCCTTTGCTTTCTCCTCATGGGTCAACAAATTCATTCATATGACGTTGAGCCAATCCAGTGAGTCCATGTTGAGATATTTCAGTCTATTACAACACAGCAATCTATTTTTACAGCAACCACCTGTTACTTACGCGTCTGTGGTTGTGAGCTTTATTCCTAAGTGGTGAAACAACCATAACAAAGCCCAAAAATGATGTCAGTCACTTTAAGTCTATCCTGGACCCAACTGACCACTAATGCAACATGGTGTCATGTTTGACTCTAACCTCAGCTGTAACACTCGAGTCTTTAAAGTTGTAGTCTTTTTTTCTAAGGTTGGATCATTTCTTTCTTCTTCTGATTTAGGGAAAATCATCTATGTTTGTATTATCCCAAGTAAGGGTGACATTTGTTGGTTATATCTAGTACAAAATGCAGTTCATGGCTTTCAACTCACTCTGGCAGAAGTGGGTTCATAACTCCAGTTGTTGCTGACTTTTTCTTGACTTTTCCTTTTCCAAGTTAGTTTGAGAGTTGACTTTAAGATGATATAACTTGTTTACAAACTTCTTAGTCCCTGATAAAATCCTCTGGCTAAGATCCTTATTTAACTTCTTGATGTAACTTATTGAATGATGTTCTTAAGGCAGCTTGTTGTTCTTATTTTGAACTAAAAATAAAAGTTATTTATATGACTGTGACTATTTCCGCAGCCTGATTTCAGCAGTGAGCATGGGCCCTAACTGTGTCAGTGCCACAGTGACACACTTCTGAGAAACAATTTACAAACATTAAGTGGGTTTGAATGAACAAAAGGCCAGTTTAGCCCAGAAAAACACAAAGCTGTGTTTGTTTAATACAGCTCTAGGAGACAATAGCGGGTCACTAAGTGGGTTCAAAGCAGTTCACAAATGACTGTAGAAATGTGAGTCCTGTTTGAGACTATTGTTGTCATATGAACATGGAAAAAGTCTCCTCTGAAGTCTATTTATGAGAGGCTGTTGCAAGCAGATTTTTTTTAACTTAATTTGTGCTTGTGTTTGATGATGAGGGATAACTGCCTGCTGTTTAGAGTGTTAACGTACTGAATTCATTGCTCTAACTGCCTGAAATATTAAGGTCTGGGGTGCCCACAGTAACAGGGGGTTTACCGAGTATTTCACTGAGAGGTTTCCAAGGTAACTAGAAACCCTCCATGCAGAGCAGCTTGAGTGTGTGTGTGTGTGTGTCAGTGTGTGCAACAAGCAGCACAGAGCAGTTTTATGGCTCTCTGAAGCTTCGTTGGACAAATAAACAGCCTGGGAAAAGTCCTCTGTTTCTGGAATGAACATTGTTTCCCTGTGTATGCAAACAGGCGGCGTGTGAGACAGGGAGGAAGGGAAGACGGGGACGGAGACATAGAGCGGGGGTGCGGCTGTCCTAGTTACGCATGTCCCGTGTGTGTATATGCACTTTCTCACATGATATTTATGGTATGTGCATTATGGTAAACTCCTCACCCACCAGTGTTTCACATACATTCACTTATCAAACCACAACGGCACAAATATGCACCACAAATAGATCCAGCTGCGAGATAAGACGGCAGCAGGATAAAGCTGGTTTTGTATAACTTGTACACAACATCAACTGCTACATCAGCAGGGGGGGTAGGGACCTACAAGAACCCTTGAGATTGTTCCTGGAAGTCCACAGTCAGGAGACGAATAATTACCTTCAGGGTCACAACCTCCATGTGGGGCTGATCTACAGCTGGAGTCACTGCAGAAAACTGGGGTTTGTGTTTAATGAGGAGGAGACTCCAGGGTTTAACTGACGTCCAATTCATCAACAGAGACTTTTTATATTTCTTTTCATTCAACTGCCACCAGCTCAACATCTTATGTCTGTAACTTGAGCTTGAAATCATTTGAGGTTTTTCTTTGTCGAACTCTAACTGAACTGCCAATGATGAGACATCATCTAGGATTTTGGGAAGTTGAGACAAGCTGACTTAAATGATCAAATTAATATTTAACCAAGAACAGTCTAGACCTGATTTTTTTATGAGGCACAGCTCAGTCTCTTCTACAAACTGCAAGATAGAAAGCTTCAGACAAAACTCTTACGTTGACTGCGCGTTTAGATGCACTAATGTTGCTCGAAAAAAAAATCGAAAGAAAATTTGCAAATTATTTTTGCAAAACATTACTCACCTACATGTTTCTACCACCTACAAATATAAAACTGGGACACACTCTTTAAAGGTGAAGAATGCAGAAACTTCGATAGGTTTCCATTATTTGTTTACAAACAGCCTCCAAACTCGTCTCCTTCTCCGTGGCTCAGTGTCAGCTGATGCACATGCTCACTGCCCCAAACCGTAGCTAACAGCATGGTTAACAGTCGTAGTTTAGTAAAACCACCGTAGACGGTAAAAAAACAGCCGTGCAATCATCTGCAGCATAGTGTGAGAGAAACTGAAGAGCCGTACACCTGACTTCCTGTAGGTAAATGAGAGACACTGCAGTTATAGCATCATTCTTTCTCTGTGTAACAACCGCTAATGTAGCCACTTCTTCTACTCGCTACAACTTTTCCAAACAAAAAGAAAGTTAGCCTCACAAAGTCGACTGGCGATACCAAGAAATGGGACAGAACGGGCCACTGCTTTAGGGACCTGAGCTGGTTTTAGTCAAAAGAAACGCCACAAAATACGTGCGGCAAAGAAACAAATCACTCAGTGGAAACAGGGATTTTGAGTCTGGATGAGATCAATACTTCATACCAGGTTCCCCAAATGTCACTGTATTAAATAAAGATAGACCAATTATCCGAAGGGTCTATTATTGGCACTGATACTCAGTATTTTAATACATATCAGCATCTGCCCTTTTTTAATCCAACGGCCTATAAGAGATCAATTTAACCACTTGGTGTAAATGGGGCTCAACACTAGCAAAGCCAGTGCTTCCATTCTTCTTGCAGGTTAACATCAACACACCTGTGCTGGTTACTTGATTACTAGATTTATCCCTTTCAAGATCAAAATGTCCCCCGATCTGCAACGCACTATGAAACGTCATCAGTCACTTGTGCTTGTTTACATCCAGGTAGTTAAGTAAAAATGTCAAGTTTAACCGTCAACATCACTAAAATCCACGAAAGGCTCTGTGACATTACACACCTTTACATCCCATTAAATTTCATCTTGGTCTGTAAGAAACTCTTGTAAGAAAAAGTGTTCAGGCTGGAGAACTCTGCCCAAAGAGAAACAGGCAGAAACTGTTTAGGGGCCTGATGTAGAGGAGGAGAAGTTCATTAATCAACTTAATAATGGGATAAGAAGAAGTTTATCTTGAGTTGGCAAACACTACACCCCTGGTTGTTCCTTCGCATGAACACACACAGAAACAGGGAACAAAAAGCTGCCTGATTTATCCTCCGTGCTCTCACATTGGTAGCTAAGGGAAGCAGAGAGAACATCACTAAACATGGAAGTGAACCAACAATCAGAGGACGCAGTGCTGCACAAAGAAAGCTTTGTCTTCAATAATCATCTCTGTGCCTGGGTTAATTTTTTCTAAAGAATCATTTTGTGCGTTTCCATCTCCTCATGGTTTACGTTGTTGCTGTGCTTGTTTGAAAACTGGCTGAGGAAGTGGCACCTGTCGACCCAACTGGCTGCTGCGGAAATCAACTAATATCCACGACGACTCTTCTTCCCTGTTGTTGAAGAAAAGCGAATGAGAGCGCTCTGTTGTCATTTTATAGGTAGAAGTCTGAGTTTGAAGCATATGTTTAGCATCTGAGAAAGCTGCGTTTGTCACAAAATTATGAAACTTTGTGTGAGAATGTCACTTTGAATCAACCAATCAAACAAACTTGACAGAAAATTACATCAAACCATTGAAACATCAAAAGCTTTTACTCTAATGCGAGGATGAAAATGAAAACTGAAGGTAAGAATTGTTTCCGACTTTGAGATAAAAGGTCAATACTTTAATATGAAAAGTGGAAATTTTGAGAAATAAAGACAAAATTCTGAGACAAAAAGTCAATAACTTCCAGAGTTTAAGAAATAAATTTAACATTATGTGGAAAAAGTCCCAACTTTCTCATTTAAGGTCAATATTTTAAGATGATAAAAGTCTGAGATCAAAAGTCTACGTTTTGAAATAAAGGCAGTGTTTGTGAAAAAAAGTCGAAATTTTGATATAAAAAGTCCAAATTCTACGATTTAAGTCAAAATTATACAAAATAAATACAAAAATATATGAGAAAAGGCAAAACAAAAATTTAAAAAGAAGATTTTTCGATAAAAAGTTGAATTTTGACTTTTCTCGAAACCCCCGAGTCTATTTCTAAACTGGACTTTTAAGATTTTATTTTTAGTTATAAAAACTGAAGAACAGAAAGAGCTTTCTTTGACTCTTAACTTATAAAAATAATGTAGTGCAAAACATCCTTAATTGTATCAAGTTCAATAGAATTAAATACAAAACAACTCAAAACAAAATTCAACAATCCCATGGAAAAAAGGATCTTTCCCAACAGTCTTACACTCAGGACACGTGTGTGTAAAACACCTGATACAACAGATCCTGGGTCAGTCAGGAGCCAAAAAAAAAATTGCAGCGTCAGCGATCACATTATCACGATGTCAGAAAACGATAAATTGTTCAGCCCTAGTTTCCGAGACGTAACGTAAGACTAACTTTTTTTGTCGTCTGAGTCTGTTTTTCGGCGTCATCTTGTTGTGTTTCAGTCCATAAATCAGATAGCATCACTGCAGCAGAGGTGAGAGCAGGTTTAGCAGGCAGCTGATGTGTTTAGTACACAGAAACAGTAAGGACATCACCTGAGAGACATCTCCCTTCAATGTCACGGAGTCTAAAAAGTTGTTGCATGTCTACGACCGAAATCAGCGACGACAGATGCATTAGTCTCACTGAAGAGGAGGATTAACACTGTAAAGTCATGCAAGGTCACTTAAGATTGCTATACTTTGGCTATAGGTTGTAGAAAATGTCTGTTAAGTATCAAAATAGTTTTATTTTTTTTCTGACAAACAGTCTAAAAGTCAAGATGATTTCAACAAATACTGCCAATTAGGGGTGGAGAATTGGCCTAATTTCCCGATTCGATTTGATTCGATTATTTAAGTCCTGATTAGATTACCAACCGATATTCGATTATTGCCGATTATCGATTTTCAATTATTGCCGATTATCTATTCGATTTTTTCCGTTTATTGATCTTCAATTTAACATCAGTTAGTTGTTGAATTATTTGACTTCTCTTTTGAGTAACACGTCACAGCACCTTCAGTATTGTAGTGTAATTGTAATATCCAGATTAACTTTTGTTTTACTTTGTTTTTTGGTAACTTATATAGTAAAATCAAATGTGAAGTTAACTCCTTTACACACATTTTACAGTAGCCTTATCACTCTTTTTAACGTCTTAAAAGATATAAACAAACTACAGGTAATTATGAGACTGCAACCTGCAGATGGAGCTGCTTTTATATCTGCAGGGCTTAAAGTATTCTTGCGGGGTGCTGGAATTCTGGCATGTGAAACTTTATTGACATCTTGGCTGATGGATGAACTCTTCTGATTGGCTATGGTGTGGAGGTGCTTTTCCACGCTTGAGAACACACACACTCAGGTGTGTCGAGCGGGTTATTTAATAATCGAGTTTTGGGATATTTAAAATCGATTCATTATCAGCGATTTAATAATCGCGATTAATCGATTATCAATTTTTTTCACCACCCCTACTGCCAATTAAGGAAATGCATGTAACAGTTAATCTACCAGGCTGGGAAAAGCTGTCAGTATAAAATTTACATTATACTTCCATCTGTCAGCATGTTACACAAGCAAGCCTCGGATTGACAGCAGCCAGAAATCCAGAAGAGTTTTTTTTGTGTGTGTGTGTGTGTGTGTGTAATGACTGGGTTGGAGATGTAGGGAAAATTCACCAGAAAAATTCCCCACATCTTCCAATTTTCCACACATCCTGAAGCCTGCATTTTTGTCCACTGGCTAATAAAGTAACTGAGTAATAAACAGTTGACTGGCATGTAGACTCCCCCCCGGAAGACGGCAGACAGTGAACACAGCTGCAACAGCTCTGACCAAAGCCCTGCATCTAAACAAGTCACGGCTCAGAGACGTCTGGAACTGTTTCTGTCGCCGGTGATTCAGGTTTTTACTTCCTGGAAAGAGACGATGATAAATGATGTGAGTTTTGCAGACTTACAAAATCCTGGAGCATATATGATGTTCACTAATCCTGCTTTCACTCCTTTTATCCTGCACAGAAATGTAAATAATGTCGCAATAGCGGATCATATATCACATGTTGGCACATTCAGACCAAGTGGAAACAGGTTTATTCAGGGTCACAGCAGCACTGATGTGAAAAAAAGTACAGGTGGTAGAAGACTGAGTCCAAGAGGAGCCGGGCTGCCAAACAGCTGGCGGGTTGGACACAGTTATGACCACGTCCAAAGGGAGGACAAGAAGTGAGGCAATGGGAGGTTAGAGGAAGGAAGGGAGGGAGAAGAGGGGACAGAGGAAGAAGACAGCAGATCAGTGTTTGAGTTAGTTTCCCATGATGACTGAAGCCTCAAAAGATTGTGTCTTAGTGAGGTTCGTTTGTCCACGTGTCTTTCATCAGACCGCTAAAATCATTCATAAGATTCCAGCTACATTCTTCAGAAAATGAATGAAGTTGGCAAAGATTTCAGAGAAAATTCAAGTTATTTATCGATCAGTAAGCTGCTGAAAAACTTGATTCAAAGGAGCTGGAGCTTCTATTTAAGAGCGTTATCACCCTTTTTCCACCAGTGCTTGTTTGGTGTAAGTGCTAGCGCCAGTGCTTATTTGGTGCTTATTCAGTTTCCATCAACAAAGCGTCAAGTCGTAGCTAGTCATTGCATCATCGCATAACGTCGGTACGTCACTTTTCTGCGTTTCTCGTAGTGTTTTTCTCAGCTCTATATCCGCATTACAGAGTGTGATCATCAGTTTGGGTGTGGGTGTGTTTGTCTGTGTGCATCAGGGCGAAACTCTGCTGTGCACGATACAGAAAGCAGAGGAGAAATGTGAACATATAACCATGAGCCAGAAATGATCCCGTCATGTAAAAACAGTAAATTCCGGTCAATTGGGTATATCTGAATATAAGCCGCACCCACTAAATTTATAAAGGAAAAAACCTATCTCAGCTGCACTTTGTTATATTATAGTATCTTTTTTAACTAAATTAATTCTTCTATCCAAACAGTGCTTATAACCCCTCTAGTTACACAGTAGCCTAAAAGGAAAAAGAAATCATTGATCTTCATCTTCCTCCGGCACTTCAGCCACTTTTTTACATGGAAACAGCATTTTAGCCAACCCTAAACTTTCTGAAAATGTCTTCCTTAGTGGGATTTTCCTGAAACGGCATTTCACCATTGCCAAGTAAACAGAAAGCCTGAGTTTTCAGTGGAAACGCTGATGTCACGCTCCTACAGTTATACTACATGTAAATGCAGATTTTTCTCACTGTGGTTTTTGCGTTGTTCGGTGAAATGATGACGTGAAATGCCATTTCACCATTGCCAAGTAAGCAGTAAGCCTGAGTTTTCAGTGGAAACGCTGATGTCACGCTCCTACAGTTATACTACATGTAAATGCAGATTTTTCTCACTGTGGTTTTTGCGTTGCTTGGTGAAATAATGACGTGAAATGCCATTTCACCATTGCCAAGTAAACAGAAAGCCTGAGTTTTCAGTGGAAACGCTGATGTCACGCTCCTACAGTTATACTACATGTAAATGCAGATTTTTCTCACTGTGGTTTTTGCGTTGCTTGGTGAAATAATGAAGTGAAATGCCATTTCACCGTTGCCAAGTAAGCAGTAAGCCTGAGTTTTCAGTGGAAACGCTGACGTCACACTCCACTTTGTGCACGTGGCGTGTGGACAGCTCCTACAGTTATGCTACATGTAAATGCAGATTTTTCTCACAGTGATTTTTGTGTTGTTAGGTAAAATAATGATGTGAAATATTGTTGTGTAAACGAGGCCAGAATGCATTGGTGACAAAAAAGTTCTTTTGCACGTAAAAATCCATAAATTCGCCACATCATTGTGGAGAGTGTGGTCATGCTACCCTGAATCATCTTCTTATTTAACTCTGAATCAGACGCTGACATTAATGTTTGGATCCATTCAGTTTAAGCTTGTTTTGCTCAGCTGTGACTGACAGGTTTCCAGTCTCCATGTATCCTGTTACTCCTCATTGTTGCAGCAGCTAACCGCCCCACTGGGATCATTAAACTTTCATCCAATCCATTATGTCAGTGAACTCAACTTGCCACTCTGACTGTTTATATTAAAAATTTCCCTTCCTCTCTGCTTATTAAACCTCCTCCTTTTCTTTCCCTTTATGAGATATTTTTGTCCTCCATGTCCCTCTCACACCTCCTCCTCTCTATTTTCGTCTCCAGTCTGCTGGAGGAGTGTGTGCGCACACTTTTACTAATTAAGAAAGACATCCTCCCATCCTCGCAGCAGGACGCAAACTTAAAAACATCAGCCTTAACGATGATTGTCACTCACCCGGAGCTGAAATCAACATGTTCTCTCACTCGCACCAACAAAAACACCCCCCCCTCTCCACATTCACACAAAGCTTGGCATGACTGCCTGTAACAGCTTGTCGCGTCCAGGCCAGTGCCCTCAGCTTCAACATGACTTCATTCACACCTGCTGTGGTCTGCTGAGACACAGACTACTGCCCCTCTAAACAGGAGAAACCCTGCCATCAGAGCTGCCAGAGAATCACAATACAATGTTAGAAAAGATGAGGGTCTGTTGGGAAAAGTAGGATGGGAAAACATCAGATTGAATCATGAAGTAGCCAAGTTTGCAGCAAGTTTTTATCATTGCTCGCTGGTTTGAAATCTAATTCTTCAGCATCATGACAGAAGAAAAAAAGGAGTAGCCAGCAACATCTAGGTTTCCACGATGAAAAACCTATTTAAGACAAATCAAATCTAGTTAAATCGAGCCCTGCAGGAGAAAAGCAGGCAAAAGTCACAGACCAGGAGTCCAGAGCATTTATGGTATTCAATAAATAGCCAATATGGTTGCACAACTTTGCTAAAAAAAAAATAATGCAATAATTTTAAAGCTGACTGACTCTGTTCTGCTGAATTCTCCCTGACTCTCCCTGAAATTATTAAAACAGATTCTCAACTACTTGTCTCTGTCTCCTTCCTCCTCTGTGAACACTATTTACATTTGCAATGAGTCTTAATCATGTTGATTTTCTATCAATAATTGTTGACATTGATCTCTAATGTTTACAGCCAGTGATTCTTCTCACATCGAGTCAGACTTTCTAAGAATCGGCTTCTGCAGTTTCCATCATTTAAGCTTCCTTTGGTGATCAAATAATATTACAGAAATATTAATTAAATCTGTCAATATGCTGCGCCCAGAGCCTGAGTTTGTCCACCTCCTGCGTTTTGCCTTTTTTTGTAGGCTTCAATAATCTTTTTATCGAGATGGGAATCTAAGAAAAGTAATATTGAGAGACATTTCCAGAACAAGCAAAATGCATTTAGCAAAGATGTTGCATCTTGGGAAGAGAAAAAGGGGCAATTTCTGCAGGAAGCAAAGCAAACTTTAAGCAACAGTTTACTTGGACATTAAACTATGACTGTTTCAAGTTTTATAGCAGCTCATGAAATCATATGGCATGTGAAGGAGGATGTGAAATAAACAAATAAATGGGTGATCAGAAGCTACAAACTTAGAGCTGAAAAACAGACGGAAAAAGCTGCAAAAACAAAAAGCTGCTACCTTTAAACTTGAAAGTGTTAAATAAAGCAGCTGAAAAGGTGAAATAACTCTGTTTTTTTCATGTAATGTGGTCAAATATATCAATGGATGCTCATAGGCTACATAAGCTTAACTGAAAGGCTTGACTTTATCGCAATATTTAAATACCTTGCGATATTAATATTTCGCATGCATGATATTCCTGAGACGATAGTGTGCAGCCTTAGAGGCTAAAATAAGGGGCTTGTCATTTTCAGTAACAGAACATCCCTCCAGACATCTGTATTCTGCAGCCTACAATCTATTAATATCAGAAATGGGAGTAGGAATATCAAGTAGACTTTACTGAATCTAAAAAACACCTGATGCAAAACACTGCTTGTATATTTCTCTTTTTTACGTATGAAATGATTTATATGTAATCCATCAACTCCTCCAAATAAAGAGAGAAGAGACAACCCTTTTCAAATCTTCACAGCATGCAAAGAAAAGTAAACCCTCGTGACCCTTTGGTCCACAGAAGAGTAAAAACCTGCTCACTGCTCTGGATCTGCCTTTCCACAATTACTCTTAAGTGTCCCGTTTATTTAACAGCCGACAGACTTCAGAGTAAACTCAGGAGTCTAGCCAGCCGTTTAGAGTCTGTCCTCTCTCCTCTACCTTTGCATCCTTTATCCCCTTCTCCTTGTCATTCAGTTTGGCCGCTCAGCAGAGGAGCCCGCCCGTCACACTTGGCCGCTCTGCTCGGCTGGCCTCCGGCTCACCTCAACCAGACAGACCACAGCACAGCGTGGCAGCATCCTGGCACTCGGCGCACACTCAAAACGCACACAGAGCTTCAATTCAGACAAACACTTCCTACTTTCTGTCTGTGTGTCTGTTTGTGTGTGTGTGTGTGTCTCGGAGGGCTAGAAGCCAGAGCGGTAATAGGATGTTCTCCGCTTGCTTTGTTATATCTCAAAGAGCTGGGCCCGAGCCAAAACACAGGGCAAAAGCAAAGGCGCCAAGCTAAAGGGAATATACCCAGACTGCCTTGAGTGCTGGATGCTTTTTATTTGTGCGATGCTGTTAATATTTATGAATACTGATGGAGTGAAAAGATGGATTGTTTACCGCCTTGCAACTAGAAAAAAGAAACATCCGTGACCACACAACATGATAGAAAGGGTAGAAAACCTCACTTCTGCTTAAAAGATGTCCTTTTTTTTTAAGACTTTAGTCAAACTCAGCATTTGATTAAGTCCACGGGTGTTGTTTCAGACAGTCAATTGCATATGTAGCTCGATGCGGTTTGTAAAGTTGTCCTGGGTGTATATATGAGAGTAATGAACCTTAAGTATAGTAACTCCTTAAAGCCAAGTGCCAGGAAACTGACAGGGTTTTTGTTGTACAAGCAAAAAGATAAGGTTAAAGGATTGCTTTTATTTCCTTACATCCCTGTGTTAGGAGATAACAGATGAAAAAACACCTCAATTGAGATGATACTCAGATTTATTGGAGCTATTTCACCAGCATCCATACCAGACAAAACCCCATTTAGTCATGTTAACAACTGTAATCTCTGCTATTGTGGAGCTAAGCCCTGTGATAAATCTATTGTCTGTAATATGAATAATCAAGAGATAACAATGCACATGGTGTTATTGATATTAGGATAGTCAGTCATTGGTAAAACAAAAGAGGCAATCATCTGTGTAACATCTAATCTCACAGACAATAATCCATAATCTGACATCAGACAGCCAATCATGTGTAATCGGACAGCCGGCACATTAATCCCATCAGCGGACTCAGGGGATTATGACGACCTCCAGCAAGTGTTTTTGCTCTGCGGTGACAATACGATCCCGCAACACCGAATTATAGTTTGTTGGATTAACCGCATTACTTCCTGACATTTTAAGCATCCTAATTTTCAAATTTTAATGAAATCTTTTTGTTTTTGTCCTTACACTCACTGTCAGTATTCTGGAGTTCACTTTTCTGATGCTTTCTTTTCTTAAATTATTTACAAGAGAAACAACTGCATCAGAGGGTTCCTTCTACACCATGTGCTATCTAGTATTTTACTGATTAAAAATGGCTAAAAAAAAAAACCGCTGAGTAGTTTAAACAGCAGAAATCGTAAATTGAAATTCCTCTCCAGCCAATCTTGACACGCTGGTCTTTGTGTCTGTCAAACTGCCCCACAAAAGAATACATAAATATGGATAACATGAGTGGTCCACGCTCTAAAAACATCACGGAGATCCTAACAAATTACATATTTATTAATCACAAAATCTGTTTCAATCACTGAGGTGTATGAAAACTCATTTCTTGGTCTGTAGTAGGAAGCTTATATTTTATTTTGGGCTTACAAAGCATGAATTTTGCTGATAGTGCGCTGCAGATATTAACCACAGAGGTCAAATGGGGAGTGACACACACACACAGATACACACACACACATTAAACACACCCACAGGGGATGCTGCTGGTTGCCTTTCTGGTTGCAAGAGCTTGCATGGGCAACACCCCAAAAATCAAAGGCTGATGCTCAATATAATGTCAGATGTGAGTCCGAATCAATCAAAAAAAAAGATCAAATAAAGCTGCTGTTTTATACATGAGACTGTGTCTAGTGTGTAATGAGGTGCACACGAGATCAGGTGTTGAAAAAAGAGCACAATACTCAGAAATATCAAAAATGTACAAAAAGAAATAGCACATCATTCATGGGGCTTTATATGGAGTTAGGTGTAAATAAGCTGAAATATGAGCGTCTGTCTTCTACTAAATGCCACAGAAGTTAAGATAAAACACTGAGAAACCGGCAGCAAAGAGCCAAAATAGAAAGAGTCAGATATTACAGGAGAAATATTGTAAATGCTGGTTGATGTGGAGGAGGTAGAGGAGGATGGGGATCCGTACCCGGATCACGCCGCCTCTCCGCCCTGTAACCGGGAATCCCTGCCAGCCTCTTTGAAACAGGGTGTGACACACACAAAAAACCGTCAACATGACACTTTTTAACTTGCCAGTCACAGTGAAAATCTAATTTAAGAAGCACATATGTGATTTGAGTTGACAGGGAGCCCCGTGGACCACCCCTCCCGCCCCGGTCTCTCCTGCCCCGTGTGTCCGCAGACTCGCCCATTGTTCCGCCGCTGTCACAGCCGTTAAGGTGCACCCACCACGGATTAGCATTAGCATTAGCTCCAGCAGCGCTCCCCGTCTGTTTATAACTGCACAGACGCTCAGCTAACGTTAGCCTTCTTCTTCCAACACAAAAGGTAACGCAGCACCTTTCCTCCTCTCTGTGTCACTAAAGTCCTGGTTGTGCCAACGCAATAAAAGAAGCAGTTAAAACTAAACACTCAGTATAAAGAGTTTAAACTCACCCAGAGCTCCGTTCCCCAACTCATCGCGGATTCCCCCTGTTGACTTCTCCCGTATTTGACGTAGTTTTCCCGGCGTAGAGTCTCCAAAACTGCCGCTGGGACTCCGGTCCTCACTGACTGACTGTCTGCCCGACAAACACACTCCTCCTCCCCCTTCTCCTCCTTCTCCTCCTCCTCCTCCTCCAACTGCTCTCAATCCGTCTGTACCAGCAGGGCCGTACAAACCAGGGGCCCCTTCACCACAGTGGCCCCCCAAAAAGATTTAAGACCAAAGGATCACATTATGGAAGATCATTGATTATGTAAAGATAATTATTTTATCTATATGCAGCCTATGGTCTTAACTGTGTAACATCAAATAACTTTTTTTTTTCTATTTACTGGATAGTTAAAACATGATAAATGTTTCCATCCATGCATTTTAATTTCTCAATTGTCCTGCAATAAATATTATCGAGTTTCTGAAATCTTATTTTTTTTACATTTTAAATCCCTATTTATTTCATTATTTAACTTAGCCTGTAAATATTAGTCTTATCTATTGTTATTCTTTTTGTTTATAGTTATTGGTAATAATAATAATAATAATACATTTTACTTCACGGCGCCTTTCAGGACACCCAAGGTCGCCTTACAAAGGGTAAAAGAAAAACACATAAAAACAAAATAAAGTTAAAAACAACAACATAAAAGCAATAGAATAAGGGACAATAGGGAGCAGTTAAAAACAGTAGGTATTGTGAAACAGATGAGTTTTGAGTTTGGATTTGAAGATGGGGAGGGTGGCAGAGTTACGGAGATCCGGGGGCAGTGAATTCCAGAGCTGGGGAGCAGAGCGGCTGAAGGCCCTAATATTCTATAGGTAAATAACTATTGATATTGTTATTATATTTTCTGCTTTNATAATAATAATAATAATAATACATTTTATTTCACGGCGCCTTTCAGGACACCCAAGGTCGCCTTACAAAGGGTAAAAGAAAAACACATAAAAACAAAATAAAGTTAAAAACAACAACATAAAAGCAATAGAATAAGGGACAATAGGGAGCAGTTAAAAACAGTAGGTATTGTGAAACAGATGAGTTTTGAGTTTGGATTTGAAGATGGGGAGGGTGGCAGAGTTACGGAGATCCGGGGGCAGTGAATTCCAGAGCTGGGGAGCAGAGCGGCTGAAGGCCCTAATATTCTATAGGTAAATAACTATTGATATTGTTATTATATTTTCTGCTTTCTCTCCTTTATGCCTTACTATTACCTTGAACAAGAGAGCACAGTATAGCAAAACATATTCCTTGTATGTTCAAGCATACCTGGCGATTAAAGTTAATGATATCCTGCTTTCCTTTTTTGAACAAAAGTTTTTAATCTTAATTACTTGATCTCTTTTTTCATGTTTTTGATATTTATTGTTTATCTATTCATGTTTGTACAGACCAAAAGCAAAGACAAATTCCTTGTATCCCTCTGGAAGATACTTGAAGAATAAAGGCTGTTCTTATTCTGACTCAGATTTTTAGATCTTTAGATCAAAAATCTTCTTTTCTCATGACAATGGTGTAATTTTCTGATATTCAAGAAAACAAAATGATACATATGATATCAAAATCTTTAGGGATAAAATTGATATTGACTTGGACATAATTTACTTTTGAAGAGTTCAATTTACTTGCTATGTTTTGAACCTGTGATTCATCTTTGACTCTTGATTTTTAGATGTTCATCTTTCCTTTTAATTTTCATTTACACTTTTTTCATTGTAGTTGTTTCGTATGGTTTTTCTTTTGTTGTTGTTTATTTCTTTCACAGCCTTGTTGCTAATGGCATGCACCAGTAACTTCCCTTTCTGCATTTTCAATATTTTCACGTTTTGTCTTTCTTTTTTCTTTTTTGCCCTATTTCAGCTGCTGTCAAGTGCTTTGAGTTGCATTTGGCTGAGACAAGAGTTGCCATATAAATAAAACATAATTAACTGATTGAGTGTTGACATGAAGGAAACACGCTAACTTCTCTGAAAAAAGTTGAAATTTTAATGTAGTTTTGCTCAAAAATATTTTATTAGGATGCAACATGTAAACGTCACAATAACAAACAATCAAAAAGCATTTTTAGATCGGTTATTTAAAACCAAGCTATTGAGCTTCATTCATCCATTGCTTTACATTATACTTCATTCCATACCCATAGGTCCATATCTATGTACAAAAAATCATACAGTTACCAGCAACAACAATCAACAATTGAGAAAATCACTGTGGTATTTAATAAGATTAGACATCAAACAGAGAGCAGCCTTTTTTGAATAAATCACTCAAGGCAGTATTATTGATGCATCTCAGACTGCAGGAGACATGCAAATTTAAAATTCCCAAAGTGTAAAAAACAGAATCAATAATTTTTTTTTCAATAAGAAAAATATGAAATAAGAAAATGTAAATTACTCTGAAGAAAGAAACAGTTTGAAGTCCAAGAAATTAATATCAAAGGTAAATAAATCTTGAATGAATGAATGAACCGTTCCATCTAGTGGTCAATATATGTCACTACAGATAGAGGAGTCGATGGATGTATCAATATTGCAAGTGGGAAGTTATTTAACTATTTTCTAATAAATAAAAAAATGTCATGGTAGGTAGTCCACTCTATGAATTTTTTTCCCAGACTTTTTTTTTATTGAGTTTTGAAACATACAAATATAGACAATCAGTTTTTCAGTGAAATACAATGACTTTTATTTTTATGAGGTTAAAGATAAATAAGAAGAAGACAGAAAAAAAGGGAAAAGAGAAAACTAAAACACAACACAGTGAGCTTGGCTGTTCAAGGAGTTACAAAAATGAAATAAGGTTAGTGAATTATGAGGTAGCTATCATATTATACAAAGGGGCTATAGAAGGACAAAAATGGAAAAGATTCGATAAATATAATCATATGAGGCCAGTGTATATAACTACACTTTTTGAATATTTAAAATCCTACTTTGAACTAAGGTTGGCATCACATCTGTTCAGTAGTGCTGATTTATTTTGTAAATTAAGCTTCATTGTTATTATACGTTTCGCCGTCTCTCCTGTAGGTGGCGATAGAGTGCGGTGCTGCTCTCTAACCGTCAACAGACCAATGAAGACGAAGAAGAACGTGGCTGCTTCAGTGTAGCTGCTGCTCATTAAACAGTCTGTGGATTTAATGGTACAAACGTTGTTTTAAAGCTAATTTTCTGTTATTTTTATGATTAATTATCTTGCAGCAGACACTGACAGAAATGTACCGACACATGGCAAGGTAAGACACCTCATAAATAACAATTTATCCTCATTAACACCGTACATTTATCTCTTTAAGTGCTGTTTACGACCTTTGACATACATTTCCTATACATACACTAACTGTTCACCAAACATCTTCCATATGGTACTAAAAGACTACTAAACTGCATGCTTATACACATATATTTGAGGTTAATGTTTTTAAACATGAATTAAATGTGTGTACAGTGTGTACTTCCACACTCTGGGACATGTAGTTCATGTAGAACTGATAAAGTCTGGTTGTTTTTATTGTTTTGCAGGATTCACATGTTTGACACATAATGTTGATGAAAAGAAAACCACAACAAAGAAACAATAGTTAACAGTAAAAACGGGTTAGACATGATCAGGGGTCAGCAAAGTGACAGAGAGTGTTTCTATTTTTATCTCTTAGATTAGTTACCTGACAATACATGGAAGCCTCACCTGTTTTATTTCTTGTTTGTCCCTAAAAGGAGTGTGTGTGGAGGAAGAGTGTGTCCTGTCTTGATGCCTTCTTCCATCCCAGTGTCATCATGTATGTTAAGGAACACAACAGAGGAAAGACACTACAGGTGATTGATTACTTTTAAACTTCTTTTATTAGTTTTCTGGGAATTACTTTGTGAACATTTCATTTTTTACCTGCAATGCTTCCAATGCAGAAAAGCCACGACATCAATAAAGAGATTATCTGTGATTGACAGAGAAATTGACATCTCCATCACAATTCACAACACTGTACACATACACAATAGGCAATCAAAAGAGTCAGCATAATTGAAAATATAAATAAATATATAAAAAGGATATAAAGTTAAACATAAATAGAGCTTTAAGATGTATTCAAGTATGCTGTGTGTACCTGAGAGGGATTCTGTATGTGCATAGGAATGGGAATATAATAATAAAAATATATGATATAAAATATAATAATAGCAGTGATCGTATAATAGTATCAACAACCATAATAATAATAATAATATAGTGATATTAATAGTAATAACAATAGTATAGGATAGTTTAACAATAATAATAACAATAACAATAGTAAAGCTATAATATAGAAATAATAATAGTATAGCAATTGCAGTAGTATAAAATATACTAACAACAGTTGTAAAAAGGTAGTTGATATTTTATTATTACCATATAAAGAAAAAATGTATGGGTTGAGTTTGTGCCACTAAGACATGAATTTGAAAAGCATGATCTGAAATCGAATTGAATTTGCTTTGAAATTGGATTTTACCTACTTGCAAATTCAACTCTCTGTATTCCTGAAAATCAAATATGTAAAATTCAATTTCAGTTTGTGAAATCAAGACTCAGTTTTACAATTCAGTTTCAGTTCAGCAAGGCACAACTATAGCGGTTGTAGACGAGCACAGATTTTCAATGATCCTCTTCGTGTCCGATCCTAACCGTAGTTAATTTTGTTGTCTTTTGACATGCTCGTTTCTGTGTAACCTGACTACAGTACAGGACTTGATAACTGTCGCAGTAGAAATCTGTGCTTAGTTTGGGACTTGTCCTTAATTTTGAACAGAATATGCAGATCAGCATCAGATAAAGGAACAGCAAATGGGGTTGACTGTGTTTAATATCTGTGCCTCAGTGGCAGATATTGTACTATCCCTGGGTCTGGGTGCTGCTGTGTAGTTTTTCCACCATAAAGTTGAAAATGTTTGCTTCCTCTTCTACAGTCTGGCTGAGCAATGTCAAGTTCGCCATATGAGCTCTGCAGCCCGTAAGAGGAAACCTCTGCGTAGTGCCTTCCCTGTGCTGACACAACCCCTCCATCCCATCCAGCAACATGTCTATGAAGCAAACCTCAGAAACAGCAACACCTGCCATAAAAAGTAGATTTTTCTCTTGTTGGTTTATTTTCTCACCTCTGATTGTAACTACATTATACACTCTGATAATTCTTTTTCTCTCGTCTCCTGTAAGGTTTGTAGAGTTGAGTGAAAAGGTCAGGAAAGGTGGAGGAGCAAATGCTGTAGCCAGACACACTCAGAGGAACAAGAAGCTGCTGGCGAGGGATCGACTCGGCCTCCTGCTGGATGACGAGGACTTCCTGGAGCTGTCTCCGTTTGCTGGTCTGGGTCTGCCGTACGGGGACATCCCATCAGCCGGCTGCCTGACTGGTCAGAAACCACTCGCTGCATCTGTATCTTTGGTACTAACTATAGACTGTATCATGTGATGAGTGTTGCTACAGCTAAACAAGTCAGTTTGTTTTATTTCAGATGTGAACCTTTTACCTCTCTGTGGTTATGCAGCTGTGACAGACGTGTATTCAAATGACTGTGTACTACCTTTCTGTGTTTGATTTTTTTAGGAATTGGCCGTATTAACGGTTTGTGGTGCGTGTTTATTGCCAATGACGCCACAGTGAAAGGTGGTACAGCTTATCCAATCACAGTCAAGAAGCAGCTACGAGCACAAGAAGTAGCGATTCAGAACCGTCTTCCTTGTGTTTACCTCGTCGACTCTGGAGGGGCTTTTCTACCGCTGCAGGTAACCTCATAAAAACACACACCTTTTTCCTTGTAGCTCTGCCTGAATCCATAATGAACCATTTTCCAAGAGACGTCTGAAAGTGAGGTTAATTTTGCTGCGCACTGTGCTAAACTCTGATTCTGTGTTTGTGTATAAACCTGCAGTCAGAGATTTTCCCAGATAAGAACCAAGGAGGAAGGACGTTCTACAATGAAGCCATCATGTCAGCTATGAAGATCCCACAGGTAAGAAACAAAAAAAGTCAGGGTTTGTTCCACATAACACAATAAGTAGTATGCATTAAGGAGTAAGTTTTTGGAGCTGTGTAAACCAAAAGTGAATAATCTCAAGCTATTCTCTAATTTATTTGTTCTAAGTCAGATACATTTGTCTTTCATTTTGCAGATTTCGAGCCATTTTATTTACAAATCATTGAATTTTAGGGTTGTATTGAAATTGAAAAGTCTGACATTCAGATAGAAGTGAACAGATTAGTATGAGAATTGAACTGCTGTTGTATATAATGGTGACATAATGTCCTCTTTTTATCGTACATCGTCCTTTTTGGAGCAAAATTATGTCTGGGAGGATTTTATAAAATTCCCTAAAAATTTTTCTCACGTTGTTCTATAGACCACTAATGTTTTTTAATAATGTGCAGCACTGGGCTAAATTCTAACTAAGATTTTGAGGCATTAATTAAAATTTACAAATGATAATAAATATATATATATTATTCTTTTTATTCAAGCCTGTGCTGTGGCATTATTATAGTAGCCCAATTTTAGCAAGTTAAAAAAAACGTGAATCAAAATTTGCTTTGTTGAGAACTTTTTGTAGGCCATATCAAAGTCAAAATTTTTAGATAAAAAGCTAAAATTATGAGTTAAAAAGTTGAGATTTGGAGGTAAAAGTAAAAATTCTGAGACAGTGAAGTCAAAATTATTTTGAAAAAGTCAGAATTTTGTGACGAAATGTCAAAAATTTCAGAATCAGAATCAGCCTTTGTTGCCAAATATCTTCAAGAAGCATACAAGGAATTTGACTTCAGTTTAACTCTTCTCTCTTTGTGCAAAAACAAGTAAGAATAAAAATTCAATATCAACTATATAAAAGAACAGATGTCAAGTAACTACGAATTAGAAATATGAGGAATAGGAATATAAAAATGTTGTGAAAAAAGGAAGAAATAAAAAAAAATACATATATATTGAAGTCAAATATGCAGTGAAAATGTGCAACAGATGTGCATGAGACCTGACAGAGTGATGACTTTTAAAATTCAAAATTTCAACTTAATAAGGGCAAAATATTCCCAACGAAGCCAGTTGTATTCTTTTTGGGTTTTTAGGATATGGTCACCCTGGTTACATATAGACTGTTTTTAAACCTGAAGGTGTCGGTGGTGTGTGGTTCGTGCACTGCGGGCGGAGCCTACATCCCCACTATGGCAGAAGAGGCAGTGATGGTGCACAGGATAGGGACCATTTTCCTGGGAGGACCGCCGCTCGTCAAGGCCGCCACGGGAGAGGAAGTCACGCCAGAAGACCTGGGAGGAGCCAGACTTCATGCAGAGTAATTTTGTGTCCATGAAGCAAACAAGCTGTAAATACTCTGGCATTCAAGAAAAAAAAGAGAGACTGAAGTTTCTGTTCTTATTTTAGAGTGAGCGGCTGCGTGGACCATTTTGCCTGGGAGGAAAAAGAAGCGTACGATTACACCAGAAACATCATATCTACCCTCAACTTCCAGCTGCCTGAGGAAGAGGAGGATGAGGAGAAGAGGAGAGAGGAGGAGGAGCC
The DNA here is from genome assembly GCA_008086565.1 of Thalassoma bifasciatum. NCBI lineage: Eukaryota > Metazoa > Chordata > Actinopteri > Labriformes > Labridae > Thalassoma > Thalassoma bifasciatum. The sequence goes on along the minus strand of RPOG01002072.1, from coordinate 79,569 downwards.
TCTGTATGGTTCAGAGGAGCTGCTGGGGCTGGCTCCTAAAAGTTATAACTACAGTCTGGATGCTAAAATGGTACAGTGTGAAAAATACAAATTACAAAAGTAAAAAAAAGATGCTTGACTCAGGCGTGGGTGGTCTCTTTGAAATGTGTAATAACAAAATATTTATAATGCACAAACATCGTTGATAGGAAAAAAGCAAAACAAAAAAACGAGCAGCCAGATTAATAAATTATGAAACTGTCTCATTTCATATGTGTGTTTTTGTTGGGCTGTGTGTCCAGGTGGTCAGTCGACTGACAGATGGGAGTCGCTTCCAGGAGTTTAAAGCTCGATATGGGACCACACTTATCACTGGCTTTGGGAAGATTCATGGGTAAAATACACACACAACCACACAGATTCTATAATAACGTACAATGTGCATCTCTATGAATAAATAATGACTTCAAGGCTTTAATGATCAGAGTGATAGCTTTGATATTATATGAAATCAAAATTTGATTGTTTACATTTTTTGATTATTGTTGAGGCCTGTACCATGAGGAATATGTAAGCAAAAAATGAATGAAAGTCTGACTAAAAATAAGCTTAAATGTGTAATACAGAGCACACAGAGGTAGATCTCTACCAGTCTTTCTGATGCTGCAATTTCATCTTAAGGATCCCTCACAAACTCTGTGACCCCTCACCCTGATGAGATTAACCCTCGCCCTCAGTGACATCTTAATCTGATCAGCTGTCAAAAACAAAAGCTACTGGTGTATTTCCTCCAAGGAGAGACATCCGCTTGCAGCTTTAAGAAATGTGTTAAATAAGAAATATTATCCAGCTTTTATTGGTTATTACACTAGCTGGCCATAAAAAGTCACCACCTGGATTTAACTAAGCAAATAGGTGCAAGCTTCTTCTCACAGTGCCTACTGTACGAGCCTGTGGGGGCAGTGCTATGATCTGGAGTTGCTGCAGTTGCTCAGGTTCAGCAACTTTATGTTCCCAAAGAATGAGATCAGCTGACTCTGAATATACTGAATGACCAGGTTATTCCATCGGTGGCTTTTTTCTTCCTTAATGGCACGGGCATATTCCAAGATTACAATGTCGGGTTTTATGGGGCTGAAATTGTGAAAGAGTGGTTCAGGGAGCATGAGATGTCTTTTTCACACATGGATTGTCCAAACCTTGACCCCATTGAGAATCTTTGGGTTTTTTCTGGAGAAACTTTGTGCAGCGGTCAGACTCTCCCATCATCAAAACAAGATCTTGGTGATAAATTAATGACACACTGGATGGAAATAAATCTTGAGACATTGCAGAAGCTTATTGAAAAAATACAACAGCAAATGTGTGTTGTAATCAAAGCCAATCAAAATATTAGAGTTTGTGACCTAATTTTTTATTGGTGGCGATTTTTTTTTTTAGCTAGGCTGTAAATTCTAGCATGCTTTCTGAGAATTTATCTGTTTAATGTGTGTTTAATTTCTCGCTTTAGTCACCTGGTTGGAATCGTAGCCAATAACGGAGAGATGTCAAACCAAGCGGCTCTGAAAGGCAGCCATTTTGTGCAGTTGTGTGACCAGAGAGACGTACCGCTCCTCTTCCTCCAGAACACGGCGCCTTCAGCGGTTCTGACGCTCTCCACAGCACAGGTAAAAACTAACACACAGTCTTATCTTTGATTCCTGACAGGTGCAATGTTCAAGGGTTTTATTTGTTTATTTAAGTTTTCTTTACTTATCTCTTATAGGCAGAAATTAACACCAATCGCCTGAAGGCTCAGGGTTCGATGATGTCAGCAGTGGCGTGTGCCTCTGTTCCTAAAATCACCGTGGTGATTGGTGGATGCCACGGCGCCGACAGCTACGCTATGGTGAGAGACTCAAAAAACATTCCTGCATTTCACTCACAGCAAAGAATTTTCAAAAGTTGACAGAATTTGACCAATGTAATGGATGAAAGTTACTTGTGGGGTGCTGCAGGGTTCAGTCCTTGGACCATTGTTGTTCATATTGTACTTAAGTGAATTTTATTTGCTGATGATGTCACAACATTCTTCTGTAGCAGGAAACATCTAAAGCAACTTCTGGATACAGTGGAAAAAACTTCAGACACTAAAAATAGTTTGATGCCAATAAATTATCACTTCGCCGTGGTAAAAAAAAATACATGATTTTCAGAAACAGGGCATCAGACTTTGGCCATAAAATTAGAAAAAATGATTTTGAAATTGAAATGCTATTTACAAATAGATTTTTTTAGGTGTGATAAGTGACAATAAATGTAACTGGAAATCTCAAGTACATTATGTCTTAACAAAACCACTCATGCACGATACACACTCTGTTTTTCTGTAACAAAAAAGGTTTTATAAGTTATAATATAATATCTTGAATCAACTTATCCTCTATTTTTACAACTGAATATACTTAAATTTACAGACTTGGTTGAATACAGCACTAAACAAACAATGGACAAAGCCAAAAACAAACAATTAACACGTGGTATCCAGAAGTTGTTACTCTTAATGGAGAAATAAAAACCCTCTAGTACATTGTTATGGTTTTTGTATTTTTTTTTTTCATTTTGGAAAAGCAGCACTAGTACATGGTTAAGGCTAAAAATATCTGTACAAGAATTAGTGGTTTTGAAATACACTGTTGACAGTGAAAATTTACATGATTATGTTATGATGCACTTATTGCCAACAATCGTTAAGAATAACAAAAATGCATCATTTTTTGTCCACTATGCACTTACTTCTTTTGTTTTGCTTTGTTTTTGTTTGTTTTTGTAAGATTAAAGGTTTTAAACAGGCCTTAGCTTAATCTTACACCCTTTCAGTTACCTTAAAGATGAGGAAATTTAACCATGAGTTTGTGAACTTAGTTTCAATTGTTGCAAGTGTGAACCATATTAAATGTCATCCATTCATTCAACAGTATTTTCTGTATTTTCCTCCCAGTGTGGGCGGTCCTTTGACCCTAACTTCCTCTTCTTGTGGCCAAACGCCAAAGTGTCGATGACGGCTCCTGGTCACTGCGGCTCCCTGCTCCTCGCTGACACTGAGGAGTCAGAGGAGGAGCTGAAGAAACAGGAGGAGGAGTTAAACGAGAGATTAGAGGAGGAGAGCTCTGCTTTCTTCTCCTCTGGCAGACTCTGGGACGACGGGGTCATTCTGCCGCAAAACACCAGGAAGGTAAATCAGCAATGCTTTATTTATTTTCTTTATGATCAGACTTTGATTTAGGGAGTTAGGAGAATTAGAAGGAAGAAAACAAGCATCAATTTGCATATTCTCATTCTTCAGCATTCTGTTTCTGTCTGCAGGTCCTGGGTGACTGTCTGGACATTATCAAACAGCAGCAGTATCAGATTTCTACAGAGAAACTTCGCTCAGCTCTTCTGCGTATTTAGAGGATCGTCACTAACTCTGCACTAATCAAACTGCTGACTGTTTCAGCTGCCGGAAGAGTTTAACCTGTAGAGACTGAAACATGAAGGTTTCAACACTCAAAATACTGCGAGTTTGTTTGTACGCGACACAGAAACTTCTACAGGTGAACAGAGGTGATTGTACCTGCATATTTCATCTTGGAAAACATGGAAACTGTTGAATGTGATTGAACATCATGTTTTGTTTGTTACAAGACATGATAAGCAACATGATAACAAAGAAAAATAAAACTGAGATCATATGATTAAAGCATACATTACTGTTTTGGATGTTTAAATATTTGAATTTGACGCCTTAACTCAGATAAAAACTGATCTTTGTGACTCACAGGAGCCTTAATATGAAGCACTGTGTGTTTCCTGTGATTATAAATCCTGCTGTTGAAGGAAACCACGTCCCCTGATTTAAAATGTAATTTAACTTTCGTTGTGTATTTTTACTTATTTGTATAAAAGACTGTTAAAATACTGTAAATATATTTGAAATTGCCAAACCATGTGTGTTGTTTTTAATCACTTTAGGTGAATGATTTTCCAAATGTTGAGGTGCTATTTTTGATTTTGAATTAAAACCTTTGCAAGAGGTGAATTTGTTGCTTTGCTTTTCTTCTTTTTGGTGTGTATTTGGCTCAAATTAGATATTATTTCTTATATTAAAACAGCATCAATCGGCAGTGTAAGAATCTTACTGAGCAAAAGTACTCTACTTTTAGTTTTTTTATTCTATACACAACAGCTCCTGATGTTCTGGGTTTCTTAGTTTGTTTAAAAAATTAACAGCTGACACATATTTGATGTCATTTTTCATTTTATTGCACATTCTCTTGTATAATTCATGCAAAATCCATAGACATCTGCAATCTTATAACTATAACATATGTGAAAGTGTTGCAGACATTATGAGAACATATTTTTTATCATTATGAAACAACTTTAGGAAGCATTACAAGGTAAATAAATTAATATAATAATAAATTATATTCTTGAATTATTATTTTTTGTGAGCACTTTGCTTAATAGAGTTTAATATGTGAAGGAAAACAATTACATCCATTTGAACAAACTGATACTTGATCCATTATGATTCTTCCTTTATGGTAAGTCTGTCAGGAACTCTCTGTCTCAATCTTTGTACGTGTCCATGAGGCGAAGGTGAAAAGAGCGAAGTCGAGCCAGAACCTCCTCCAGTGTTTCAGGAGGGACGAGGAAACACAACCTGAGATAGAAGAACAACAAACATTCACTTCTTACTGAACCAGCTGGCAAACAATAAAAACTCTTAATGGAAATGTGTCAAGAAACAATAAAATTATGTGACCTAAATGATTCATCTAAACAGCTGGGATGGTGTACCAATGACAGAATTTACTCAAAACAGACTTAATATGAGAATTAAGAAATACATGTACATACACTACAAAAGGCCTGAACAACTGCTATATATTTCTCCACAAGGGGGCGTTCCATAGTTTTTATATCCTGAAGTGACCATATTCTGAAAACCTCAAAAAGAGCCCCTCTTCATTATTTGCAGACATATAAAGTCAAAGTTTTGATATAGACAGTCAAAATTCAAACCTTTTTCTCAAATTTTTGACTATTTATCCCCAAAATTTTGACATTTAATCTCATAACTTTAATATTTTTGGTTCAAATTTTTGACATTGTATGTTTAAATGCTTTTTTTTTAAATCTCAAAATTCATCATCTCTATATGATATGTATATCTTATCTAAAACTTTGACTTTTCTCAGAGATTTGACTTTTAAGCTCAAAATTTTGACTTTTTTTCCCAAATTTTTTGACCTTTATTCTCAAAGTTCTGACTTTTTGTCTCAAAATTTTGACTTTTTCATCAAAAATCAACTTTTTGTCTCATAACATTGACTTTTTAGCCAGACACTTTGTGGTTTTAAATCAAAATTTTGTCTTGTATCCCAAAGTTTTGACTTCATAATCTCAAAATATTGACTTTTTATCTACAATTTGACTCAATAAGGGCCAAAAAATGCCCAACATTCGTCATTACCGCAACAAAAATAATGGTTCTAATCTAATATCTGCAGTTGGTCTGCAAAAGTGCATTTCCACTTCAGCATGTTCTGTCTGAAAGTGCCGTTCAAGCAGTCAGAGCATATTTTCCTAGTGCATGTTAAACAGTTTGACATGTTTTAGTGTCAGAATAATGTCAGTAGCCCACTGCAGCTTTGCTTTATTGTAAATATTAATGGCCTGTAGAATAAGATGAGGAAAACACAAATATTTGGGGAAATTTATACAATCCACCTAGACATAATTTTACTACCAAAGACAAAGTCACCTTACCCAAAGTGCAACTATGAAATATGTTTTGCCTTTTATACATGTTACATTCTTCTTGTAGAATAAATGCTGGCTGTAAAGTGATAGCTCTTCTTCTCTAAAGAAAGAATTTAAAAAGTAAGTAAGTAACTAGTCACTTTTTAAGAACCTAAAACTCTGATGTGTCAAACTGACCTCAGATGTTGTTTGTCAGCCTGTTTTCCGTTCTGACTCCCAGCTCCAACTAACACACCTTCTTCTGTCAGTAACTTCTGACAGTACAGAACGTCTGAGTCCACCTGTGACTTCTGGAAATGGATCAAAGCGTCAGCTCAGATGTGTCTTATACATGTGTGTACGTTGGTTTTTGTGCTTGTTCCCACCTCTGCCTGCTCCATCATCTCAGCTGGTAAATGCAGGCGGGGGTAAAGGTAGATTCCCCCCATCGCTTGGTGACAGCTCATTCCAGGTAAATCATCCAGAAACTTCTGAGCTCGCTGAGCATTATGGGACAAGGTGGTGTGAGTGAGGAGGATCTCCTTATATAAAAAAAAAAAAACAGACAAAACACAGTTAACCTGGTACGAAATGACTCTGTGTGTGTGTGTGTGTGTGTGTGTCACCTGTGTGTAATTATGTCACCTGTGTGTATGCGTCATAAGAAGGCTCTCCAGGTGTTGGGGGGTCGACCATGAGCTGCAGAGCGAGCTGACCTGTGACTGGGGGGCAGATGTCAGTCGTCAGGAGAATGTTGACATAATGTTTGACTCCTGGGTCCATGTTGATGATCTCCATGTATCCTGTCCTCAGACCACACCTGTGACACAGGTAAGTTAACACACCACTCCACCTCACATTACATCACACAAGGGCATCATCAGATCAGAAAATTGAGTTTACACTTAAAGGTTCAGGACTCACTCTCCCAAACGAGCGCCGGACAGAGAGTGGAGAGAAATGAGCTCCACTCTCTCTGAAAACTCTTTTCCCATCTCAAACAGAACTTTCTTATACGAAATAAACTCTCTTTCTCCTCCTAACACGCTGTCCTGGTACACCTGGAGTCCAAGAAATATGAAGTTATAGATACAGGACAAGAAATGTTTGTTAAACATGGCAGCACAAAGAAAGCAAGGACGGACAGAATATGTTAACTTTAAGAAAAATGTTGCAACAAGACATTTTCTGAATTAAAGCATAATGTTTTGGCATGTTCAGAAACATTTTACAATGCAAGTATATCGCACTTTTGTATGCAAATCATCAGGATATTTAACCGATAATAATCCAAAAAGGCACATACAGTACATTTTGGCTCCCAAAAACAGGCTTTAAGCACATGGTTTTACTCCAAGGGGGCACTTTTAAGGTCAAGGTTAAAGTTACTTTATTTGTACTTGTATGTAGATTTGTTTTTAAGCAATATGATGATGACATTTAGTCACAAAACAAAACAATCAGTACACAAAACCATTCAAAACAGCCATGATTGACGCACTAAAACACTGAAAACTACTCTGGTTCCACCATCCACAAATAAAATGAAAGAAGATATTACTTAAAAGATTACCACAGAGTATTGGGGCCACATTAAGAATTGTTACTTTTTTGCTTCATATTTTACTACAACATTAAAGTCGAAATTAATTATTTTACTATGAGATTAAAGTCGTACTAAAATCATATCGGAAGTAGGTAGGGAAATGATCAAATCAGAAGAAGAAAAAAGAAGAATGAAACAAGGATGAGAGTGCTGCAGTTAGCAGGTAAGATTAAACATTTATTAAAATGTTCTGCTCACTGAGTACACCCAGTTTTCCGGTAGTCTACATACTTCATTCTCGTAGTAAATTATGTCATTATTTTCGACTTTAATCTTGTAGTTGAATATAAAGTAGAAAAAAAAATCTTAATGTGGCCCCAATACTCTGTCGTAAAAAGATACCTTTATGGAAATAAATGAATAAAAACAAATAAAAGTGACCATAGGAAAAAACTCAAAAGTATAAGTAAGACCAAGATAAAAGCAAAAGCTAAAACAAAATCACTATCAAAGTCACTGGACCAGATAAATGAATAATGCCAATAAAATAGAATGTGCAACCATCATAACAGCTTGATCAATTCAGTATTAGCAGCTGGAACAAAGCTGCTTCTGTGTCTTTTTGTCTTGAACCTTGGGACTATGAACCTCAGTCTGGAGGGAAGAAGCTGAAATCTATTGTGCAAAGGGTGGGAGTCGTTATTCAAAATTGAAGCAGATATCGGCTGTTTTTATATATTTTGGCACCAAAGAGCACCAAAGAGCACATTTTAGCTCTCAGAAAAGCTGTTTATCATGTTTTAAGCAGGCAAAGCGGCAGATTAGTGTTGTTTACCAACCATAAAGGCACTTCAGCACTCGCTCTGGCTCCCAAGAAGGCATTTTAGCAAAAGTTTGGCTCCTGAGAGGTGCCTATGGTGCGTTTTTTGGCTCTTGGGAGAGAAAATGAGTGTAATTTCCTCCCAAGCTGGCACTTAAATATGTGTTTTGATTCCCAGGAGGACAGTCTTCCATGTATTTATGAGCCAAAGGGCCAGATACATTTATGTTCAAGAGTTTATATACCCTTGCAGAATTTATGATTTCCTGGCCCATTTCTCAGATAATATGAATGATGACACAAAAACCTTTCTTTCACTCATGGTTAGTGCTGTTTGGCGTATTGTAAGTGGGACACATTGTGGCATATGTGTAGAAATGGCTTTTTTCCATACAGCCCATTTTTCCACAAGTGCCTCCTTAATGAATGAATGAATGAATGAAAATGTTTATTTTGAAAAATGTAAAAGAATTACACGAAGCAAACAGTTAAAACAGAGAAACTTTGCAATTTCGTGTTGAATCAGAAGGAGATGAAGAAGCAACAAAAAAATTAATAAAAAAAAGAAAGAAAAAAAAATCTTTGCAATTACGCGAAACAAAACAAGACAAAAACAAAACAAACTTTAAATCACTTGATTACCTTCTTTTACATTTTCAAAAAGGAGTGGAAGGAAGAGAAACTTATTAATTTCCACCCCTTCTCCAGTTTTAAATAATAGCGGTCGACTTGGCCAATCTTTTATCTATATCTCTCTCTATGGTTAATGTGCATCTTGAAAATCTTTTTCAGAGAGTTATTGTATGTGTATTTTGGCTGAAGTTATTTGTCGGTTTTTCTTTGCATCCCTAACAATTTTCCTGGCAGTTGTAGCTGGAATTTTTGTTGGTCTATCTGTGGTTTGGTTTCAACAGAATCCCTCATTTTCCACTTCTTAATTAGAGTTTGAACACAGCTTATTGGCATCCTCAGTTCCTTAGGTTTCTTTTTATGCAGTTGGATTAACTTAAATTCTTTTTAAATCGGTAAATTTTGAACTTTGTCATGCAAACTGGATCATTATTTCCCTGGCAGTCCTGGGCTTCCATAGCTGAGATGATTCTGGATGAATTCAAGCCTCAGCTCACCTCATCGACCAGTAGAAGGAGATTCTCAGCTGCTGCAAACTCAATCACTTCCTGCATTGACTTCCTGTCCTGCACATGACCTAAAGGAGCAAACAACAATAAATAAAAAGTGATAAAAACAAGTGTGGGTGATTATTCTGCTTGTGTTTACCTGTGGGGTTCCCAGGGTTGCTGATGTAAATGGCTCTGACTCTGCAGCGCCCTCTAGAGGCCTCCAAAGCTCGGTGCAGCTGCTGCAGGTCGACGGCCCAGCCTCGCTCCTCCATCAGCTGATACGGCTCCAGAGTCACTCCACCCTCCTCCAGGAGCGAGGGCAGGGTGTGAGGACAGGGGATCGGGGTGAGCACACCTGTCCGAGTCTCACCTTCAGCACCAGAAATCAGCCTCACAATCACCTGAACACACAAGATTAAAAACACTTCACCACACATGACCATCCAGGGCTGCCGTACCTGAACATTAACATCCTCACCTTTAAAGCAACCTGAGCTCCTGAGGAGATGAAGACGTCTTCAGGGTTTGAAGGAACTCCTGAATCTCTTCTTCTTATAAACTCAGAGATGTTTTTTCTGATGTGCCAAATACCGGCAGAAGCTGTGTAGGAACCTGTTGACTTGTCAGGAGATTTGTTATCAGTGGTTGTGTTATCAGATTTTTGAAGGCAGGGGTGAAGAAAAAAAAGCCACACGCACTCTTTTCCCTATTCCCCTATGTCCTCCTTTTTAGTGCTAAAATAAATATGTATAGTAAAGCAAGGCTGCTACTGTCATTATTCTGCTGCACCAACCTGTCAAGATGCACTCTTAGACAGAAAATGCTGACTTGGAAATGCACTTTAAAGACAATCTGCAGATATACAGTAGTTCCCCTCTTTTTGATGTGGTCATGACCAGTGTTGAAAATTTTTGTTAGCACACATTAAGTCAAAATTCATACATAGAGAGTCAAAGGTATGAGATCAAGAGTTGAAATTTATAGATAAAAGGCCAAAATTTTGTGATAAACAGTCAAAAATTTGAGATTAAAAAGTCAAAGTTATGCAAAAAAAGCAGAAATTTTAGATAAAAAGTGGTTTTCCTTTTTATAAAGACAAAAAGGCAGAAATGTTAAGATTGAAAAGTTGAATTTTGGGGACATAAGTAACATTTTTGGGATAAACAAGTCAAACATTTGAGTTAAGAGTCAAAGTAATGATATAACAAGTCAAAATTTTGGCAAACAAATGTACTTTTGAGAAAAGAATGTAGAAATGTTAATTTCAATATTTGAATTTTTGTGATAAAGGTCAAAATATTGGAATTTAAAGTCAACATTTTGATTTAAGTCTTAATTTTGACCATTTATCTCAATGATTTGTGTTTTAATCTCAAAATTTTGACTTTTATCTCAAAATTTAAACTTGTTTTTTCTTTAAAGTTTTTACTGTATATCATAATTTCCACTTTATCTTCACAGTGCAACCTTTTTTTTTATCCTTTTAATTTCGGATTACAAATGTTATTTTGAGAAAAGAATGTAGAAAAAAATAATTTTGATATTTGAATTTTTTGTGATTAAAGGTCAAAATATTCGGATTTATAGTCAAAATTTTGATTTAAGTCTAAATTTTGAAATGAATTGTCGAAATTATGAGGAAAAAAAGTCCAAATTTTGGAATAAAAAATGTAAACCCTGAGATAAGAAGTTGAGATATTGAAAGAAGAAGTTGAATTTTCAAAGTAAAAGTCAAAATTCTGAGATACATTGTAAAATTATGAGGGAAACAAAGTTAAATTTTTGGGACAAACATTTCAAATTGCTGAGATACAAGGTTGAAATATTTGGAAAAATTGTGAATTTATGTTTCTGAATTAATGGAGAGCCTCATTAATTTAATCTTCATCTCAAAATTGACCTGATATGGGGAAAAAAAGAGAAAAAAAACTCAATAACACCAGTTTTAACATGTTTATATAACATGGAATTGGGTTTCTCTACAATATCCATGTTTCTATTATGGTAAAGTTTCACTTCAAACAGAAAACAGAGTGTTTTGAATAAATGTTTGGATTATGAAGCTACTTTTTTTTATCCTTGGGCATTTTTGGGTATTAAATTATTTGTCCTCTCACCCAAACTTTCTCCATCACAGACTTCCAGGAACCTCTGAGCTCTGTGTTTGACATCCAGAGGAAAATCTTTGTTTTCCAGGAGCTGAGGGAACAAACTCACCGCCTGAACCTGAGAGAAGAGGACAGGTTTAAAAACACGACTACAGCGGCTCGTTTGTTTTGTGTTTATAAAAACTGAAGAGTCTGTGGGGTTGGACTGACCTGTCGTACAAATGTCACAGGTTTCATTCCTGCTTTGTGGAAATCACCTGAGCTCACATCAATCACCTCTTTGAAGGATTTCAGCGCCACCTGCTGAGCCCAAGGGAATACAAACAAAAACAACAAATTTTAATTACATAAATGTATAAATTAGGGCTGCACCTATCACAATTTTCTGGACAATCACTGATCACTGATCTTTGAAAAGCCTGACCTGCTTATACTGATTTTCGCCGACACTGATTTTATTCATAACTGGCAGCAAACACCTTCAATGTTCCAATCTTATTTCATTAAAAAGAATTAAACAACACCTGTGAAACAATACAAACTTGATTTTTTAACTGCACATGAGGTAATTCTCTCAAATATACAGGAAAAGTTAAGAATGTTAGTGTCCAAACTTTTAAATTATATCAGTTTCTTTAGTCTGTCATTTTCCAAATTTAAAGAATAAACTTTAAGAATCACTCTGGCAGAGGAAAAGAGCTTAAAAAGATGATTTTCAGACTTTTGCAGACTTAGAGATCAGTTTCATCATAGAAAACCCCAAACTTTTGGGATAAAGAGTCAAAATTTTGGGAAAAATTGTCACAAATTTGAGATAAGAAGTCAAGTTTATGTGATAAAAGGCAGAAATTGTCCATAAAAAGTCAAATTTTGCGTTATAGTAAAAATTTCAAGATTAAAAGGTTGAAGTACTAAGATAAAAAGTTGAAGTTTGGGGACAAAAGTCAAAAATTTGAGTTAACTTCCAATAAAACTGGAATTCTGATAAAAGAAAGGGGAAATATTAAGTTAAAAAGTTCACATTTTTAAGGTTTAAGGTCAAAATTTTGAGCTAAATTGTTAAAATTATGAGGAAAAATTGTTCAAATTTTGAGATAAAACATTTAAATCCTGAGGTAAAAAGTTGAGATATTGAGTTGATGATTTTTGAGGTAAAACTCAAAATTTTGAGATAAATTGTAAAAATTATGAGGAAGCAGACTCAAAATTTTGGGGAAAATATGTCGAATAATTGAGTCACAAGGTTGAAATATTTAGAAAAAAAGTTGAAATTTACATATTTAGTAAAAACTGAGTTTATTTTATGTTACTGAAAGTATATATCTGCAGATGCTTTTTTAAACATGCTGAAAATGTTCTGGTAAAGTCTCTCACCTGTTTGATTTCCAGACTCATCCCTTCGCTCTGTGAAGTCTCTCTGATCTCCTTCACTCCAGGATTCACATGTTTCAGGGAACTCATCCTCCTCTTTAGCAAAAATAATTAAGATTTAGAAAATATCACCCACAGTTTTGTGACAGAATAAGTTTGTCAGAGTCTCAGAGGACAAACCTGAATGTCTAACCTGTGATCACTGACTCTGTTTTATGAGTCATCCTTCAAACTTATCCTGGCTCTTTCTCTGAACTTTGAACATATAGGATCGGGACTTTAGGGAACAATGCAGGAGAGACACACACCAGAAAAGTGCTTTAAAGTGTTTTTATTCCTGAACCACAGCAGATTATGAGGCCTGACAGGCTGTTTCATGCAGCTCTTACAGTAACATTTAAAACAAATTCAAAGGTGCAGTGTGTGGAAGTTTGCAGCATTTGGCCATTTTCTGTTCTTTTCTTTTCTTTTCATTTAATTAGGAAAAAGCTGGAGGCAGACATGACAAACCACCATGATTGTTTACGTCAGATTTTAGGAACAGAAAGAGCAAAACTCAATTTTCAATATGAGCCTTACCGCTGCTCCTGAAGTTAAAAAAAAGAGGAGGAAAAGAGGAGAAAGAGCCGTCGTTGTTTTTACAGCAGAGGAGGTAGAGAGTGGTTGTTGTTGAAGAAAAAGAAGAGAAAGAAGAAGAAGAAGAGAGAGTGTGTCTTATTGTTTTGCATGAAATATTATTTTGAGAGTATCAAATGGTGGAGAATCAAAAACATGCCCATGATGAATTGAAATATTGAGATAAAAAGTAAAATATTTGGATAAAATGATTCGGGTTTTAATCTCAAAATTTGACTTTTTTTCTGCAATTTAGACTTTTATCTCAAGATTTGAACTTTGTTTTTTCTTGTAGTTTTGACTTAATCTCATAATTTCCACTTAATCTTTACATTGCAACCTTTTCATCTCAATATTTTGACTTTATATCTCAAAATTTTAACTTTGTTTCCTCAAGTACTTACTTAAGCTCATCAAATCATCGCTTCAAATCGAAATTTTGTTTTTTTGTTGTGTGTTTATGTTAAAATCTGACCTTGTTCTCTTAAAATTTTGATGCTTTTCCCCTCATAATTTCATATTCGTAACCCAGAATTTGGGCCTTTTGTGTCAATATTCTGACTTTTTTTCTTCTCATTATTTAGACTTTGTATCTGTAAATTTTGACTCTTTTTCTCAAAAGTTTGACTATTTTATCTCATAGTTTGCACTTTATCATCTGTAATTTTTCCACTTTATCTCAATATACTAACTCTTTAAATCTCACAATGTCAGCTTCTTAACTCAGAGTTTTGACTTTGTCTAAATATTTAGACTTTTTATCTCATTATTTCACTTTTAATCTAAACAAATTTGACTCAATCAACTCTGTCAATATTTCCACTTAATCTCAATATATTGACTTTTTATCTTAAAATATTGACTTTTTTCCCTCAAATTTGGAATTTTTATCTTAAAATATTGACTTTTTTCCCTCAAATTTGGAATTTTTATCTCAAGATATTGACTTTTTTCCCTCTAATTTGGAATTTTTAGATAAAGATTTTGACTTTTTTCCCTCAAATTTGGAATTTTTATCTTAAAATATTGACTTTTTTCCCTCAAATTTGGAATTTTTATCTCAAGATATTGACTTTTTTCCCTCAAATTTGGAATTTTTATCTCAAGATATTGACTTTTTTCCCTCTAATTTGGAATTTTTAGATAAAGATTTTGACTTTTTTCCCTCAAATTTGGAATTTTTATCTTAAAATATTGACTTTTTTCCCTCAAATTTGAAATGTTTATCTTTAGATATTGATTTTTTCCCTAAAATTTGGAATTTTTTCTTTAGATATTGACTTTTTTCCCTCAAATTTGGATTTTTTTTCTTAAGATATTGACTTTATCCCTCAAATTTGGATGTTTTTTCTTTAGATATTGACTTTTTTCCCTCAAATTTGGAATTTTTTTGGTTAAATTTTGACTTTATGAAGGCAAAAAAAAATTCAACTGGCAGAAATGGGCCTCCAAACATATGAGTGTGAATCTATCGCATTTTTCATCAAAAATTTTCTTACTTTGTGATGTGATGTTTTAGTAAAGGATTGGCTCTTTCTAAAACCTGATCTTTAGGTGTCACTAAAATTCCATCTTCTACACACTGCACCTTTAATGCCTTATGAAAAAAATTAGCTTCACACTGAGAAATTTGCAAGAAAATGTTCATCTTTTTAAAAAAAATCAAACTGAACTCTCAGACTTTGTTCTTCGATCATTTGAACACATGCAAACAAACAGAGAAAAACAAAAATGTTGAATTCTGCTCGTTGTAAATTAGTAAAACACAGGAGATAAAAAAAAAACATCCTCTGTGGCGTCATGAGGAACAAAATCCTCCACATGCAGATCAGCAGGGTAAAAGAAAATCATGCAGCTTGTTAAGAAAATCTTGTAAACATTGATTTTACTTCGTGGCACCAACAATTCTTTCTCATCTTAGTAAGAAGTGACTGTGAAGTGTCATGATGTAACATTTGGAGTCTGTTCGATGGAGCGGTGAAGGTGGAGGTTCATGGTTTGTAAAGGCCGTGCAAGGTCACGGGGATGATGGTGTCCACCTCCGCCCGGGCCACCTCCGTCAGCCTTTTGGCATCCAGCACCAGCAGGGAGCCCGGTCTGTCTGCACCGGGCTTCACCACGATACTCAGCAGCACACCTGAAACACACAATACACTGTAAAAAAAAAAAAAAAAAAAAAATCCCATTGTTTTTACAAAAAATAGGAAAACACTGGCAGCTGTGGTTACCAGGAATTTACAGAACAACCTGCCAATTTTACAGTTCAAAAAAGTCATTATTTACATTTAAACTGATTAAATCAACAGCTATTTTTTGCCTAAATAACATGACCATAATGTGCTTGGTACTTCGTTTCAGTTACACTCTAAAAAGTGTCACCACCTTTGACTTAATTTAATTAGTGAAACATTTTTACACTTAAAAATATTGAGCAGAATTTAAGACCTTGAAATTAAGTCAGACACATAATAATGAGAAGAGGTAAGTAGAGATTTAGTGGTGTTGATGGTTTTACCATATTTTTCAACATCCTGCTCCTGTAAAAGTTAAAGTTTGTGTTGCATGATTTATTCTGTAAATTTCAATATGCACAACCCCAATGACTGCAGTTTTGCCCAAATAATGCCATTTAATTTAAGGTAGTAAGACATTTTTTTAATATTACAGCAGTTCTTATTTAAATTAATGGGTATTAACCCTGTGGTGCATAGAGGTCACTACAGTGGACACATGTTTAAAAGTTATTTACTCCTAAATTACATGGTTCATCTGGTGGAAATTCATATTAGCCTATGTCAGGATATTTGTATTCTTCTTAGAGCCTGAAAAATGTTCATAATTTTTTTCCAGACATGTATATATTTTTAAAAATATTATAGACAAACATTTGAGGGTGAAAAAGCTTATAAACTATGGATTATTCAGTGTTAAAATGGATGAAAGAGAGTTAAAATTACCAAAGAAGAAAAGAAAAGAAGCCAAACAAACAAAAAGTCATATTTACATTAAGTTCACACTGTTTCATGTTGCAGTTAAAAATATTTGGAAAAGAAAATGGGAAACTTTTTTTTCATGCCTTAAGACAAATGAAAACACTCAAGGGAAAAAATCCTGGCACTGAATTCATAATTCATGCATCAGAGGGTTAATTTGTTTTCATGGTGGATGATTTTAACATGATTTTACAGTCAAAGTAAAAGTTTCCTCCAGTCTCACCATCTAAATGTGAAAGAAGTTTGTTTATAAGGTCTCTAATTTTTACAGTGTATCATTCACTGACCGTCTTGTACCGGATGTGTCATTTCTGTTAGTTTTAACCATAGACTGTATAATGAGTGGACGTAACGACGTTCGGCTCAAACTGAAGCCTCCAGCAGATGCCCCGACCCCTGGTGTCTGGCTGCAGTATAGGTCATAAGCCCCGCCTCCCCATGTATTCCAGATATGAGCCGGGAAAACTTTAAAAAATTACGATACCTCATAGAAACGTTTCTCTCATCTTTACGCTAAGGTAGTATGAAGATGTCATCTGGCTGCATGGTGTTGGGGTGTTTTTTTTCTGAGAAGTTAGTTTCTCATTAGTTATTGGACGTTAAAAACTGCGATATAAGTTTCGTTTTACTATACTTGACAGCTGCCGTTCATGAGTAGTTTTAATCGGGGATATAAAAAACTTCGGGAAAGAGCCAAAAGGAGACTAAACCTTCTGAAGAAGAAGAAATAAATATTTTCATTTCTCTTATTTACTTGGCTCCACCGGAAATTCTCTACTGCGCAAAATCTGGCTGCACAATGGCGGCTAGAGAAACGGGGTTTTTTGGCTTCAAAATCGTAGAACGGTGACAGGCGGAAGCACGCTGTCCATTCTATATACAGTCAATGGTTTTAACCAGAGGTGGAAAGTACTTTAGTACAAGTACTTTGTTCCTTTACTGAAGTAGATTTTTCAGGTATCTGTACTCAACTTAAGTCTTCATATTTTTGATAACTTCTTGCTTTCACTCCCTACATTTGAACACAAATATCTGTACTTTCTACTCCTTATTACTTTTTTCACTTTTACTTAGGTAAAGTAGATGAATTTGCACTTTTACTTTTCTCAGCTTTTTTTTACACAAGTACTTGTACCTCTACTTAAGTACAGAAAGTATGTACTTTTTTCCACCTCTGGTTTTAACTTAAACATTTATGTTTGTGGTTTTATTCTGTGAGTTTTACCGTCGTCCTCCTTGGTGGCTCCAGGTCTGGGCACAAACAGCGGCTCTGAAGGGAAACAATCCTCCTCCTGCCACACCCAGGTCTCTTTGGTCTGAACGTTCAGCTTCATTATCTACAGGATCATTAACAGCAGAGACGTCAGAGTCAGAAACACTCTTGGATCTTAAAGGAAACTGTCTGTGTTTCCTGACTGACGCTCGCTCACCCGATCAGGTATGAAGTGGTTCAGTCCGAGGCCGTAGGTGAAGGAGTATTTCTCTCCGCTGCACTGGGAGTAGTTAATCTGAGGAAACTCAAAGGCTGAAGGTGAAAGAAACAGAGATAGTGCAGAGAAATGAAGTTTACACTGAGTTTAGAGGATTTTCTTAAAAAATAAAATGTCAACTTTTATGGGAATAAACGTGCTCAATCATCATCTCTTGGCCTCTACACATGTGTGTCACTGTCTGGGTTTGAATGTCTACGAAAGGTAAACATCCTCACCTGTGATCTATTAGCTTGCAATCAGTGTGTGTGTATAAAACGTGAGTGAGTTTCTGAGCTCCTGACAGACACGTGCATCTTTAATCCAGTGCTGCACTAACATTTGTGATTCATAGTCATGGGGAAAGCAAAAAAATGTCAAAAGATCTGCAAGAAAAGTTAATCCAACTGTATACAACAGAAACGGATATAAAAACATATCCAAGGAACTGAGGGATTTTTCATTATTCAACAAAAATTTCAGCTCCAACTGCCAGGAAAATTGTTTGGGATGCAAAAAAAAACCCCACAAATAATCTCAGCTGGAATGCAGGACTCTCTGAAAAAATGTGGTCTGGCTGTTTCAAGATGCACAATAAGGAGGCACTTGAAGAAAAATGGGCTGCATGGTCGACAGAAAAAAAGCCATTTCTGTGCAAATGTCACTAATTATCTTGCTTACAATTTACCAAACAGCACAGAAACAAGCCTCAAAACTTCTGTAACAAAGTCGTTTGGAGTGATGAGACCAAGTGAACTTTTTGTCCACAACCATGAACATCGTTCCATTTGGAGAGGAGTCAACAAGGCCTATGATGAAAGGTCCACCATTCCTACTGTGAAACACGGAGGTGGATCACTGATGTTTTGGGGATGTGTGAGCTACAAAGGCTCAGGAAACTTGGTCCAAACTGATGAATGGAGGATGAATGCAGCATGTTATCAGAAAATACTGGAGGAACATTTGCACTCATCAGCCCAGAAGCTGCACATGAGACGTACTTGGACGTTCAACATGACGATGATCCAAAACACAAGGCCAAAGTGGACCTGCCATTGGCTACAGCAGAATAAAGTGAAGGTTCTGAAGTGGCCATCTCAGTCTCTTGATCTAAATATAATTGAGCACTGCAGTTCATGTAAGACAGCCCAAGAATTTACAGGAACTGGAGGCTTTTTGCCAGTTTTATCATATCGATAGCCAAAGTGCAAAACCTCCTATCTGAAAATTCACTTTCTTGAGAAAACTAAAAAAATAAAATTCTTGTTTTCTTACAGAATGCTATTTTTTAAGTATACCCAATACACAATACACAGTTTTTGGACTATATTACTAGACTATCATGTTATCTCTACCATGTGTCTATGCAATACAGACTAAGTATTTTTGCCTCACAAAGTGCTGATAGGAGGTTTTGTTCTTTGGCCATCGATGAGAGAAAATAAAGACCCTCATCCACAATGACCACAAAAGATTTCAAGCTGTTATTGGTGTTAAAGAGGGGAATAAAAACTGGGGTATGTAAACTTTTGATTAGGGTCATTTTGGAAGTTTCTGTTGTCATTATGATTTAAAAAGAGTAAACACAGTTGTTTGTCAGTAAATGTCTTCTCCCAACCTCTAACCATGAGTGAAAGAAATGTTTTTGTGTTATCATTCATAATCTCTGAGAAAAGGCAAAGAAATCATAAATCCTGCAGGGGTATTTAAACTTTAAGCACAACTGTACATTACGTCTATGGACTGGTTTGTTGCATACTAAGAAATTTTCCTGGGTCATTAGGTCATCTAATTTTTCTAGCATGCTGTAGATCTTGCAGAATTTGGACAACAACCTCTGTTTGTGTGTGTGAGTGTGTGTGTGTGTGTTACCCAGTCTGGGTCCAGAGAAGAGCACTTCAGGCTCCAGCCACACGGTGCCATCACTGCGGAGAACGGCTGTAGCTGTGGTGTAAGGAAGAGACACCAGATTCTTCCCCTGCTCCTCCTGGAAACACAGAAAAGATGGTCTAAAAGTCTTAACTGGAGAAATATTCAGAATCAGTGGTCGTGCTCGTGTGTGTTGTACTCACCTTGTGCACGTCCAGTGGCAGCACGTACCGTCTGACCTCGGGCTGAGGAGCTCTCATCGCTGCTTTCTTCACCTCCTCCCAGTCCTCCCTCAGGTTGGCCAGGTACAGGTAGTTATACACAAAGTCATGACTGTGGAGAAGGAGGTGAAGCTGTAATAATTTTCCTAAAAACACACACACACACACACACACACACACACACTCACACGGGGTCAGACTCACCCTTTCCAGGTGCAGAGGTCGACCACGATGAATCCCTCCTCCTCCTCGTACGTGTTGATGTGGTGAAAGACGTTGAAAGCTGATGTTCTGAACTTGTGGCTGCTCAGGTAATTCCCAGGATCCTTAGTGGCCAAGTGAAACCAGGTCTATAAACACACACACACACACACACACACACACACACACAGAGAAGAACAAATCAACAGGCTATCCAGGAAAAATTGTGCAGCTTTAGTTTTTCATTTCACAACTTTTTTAGTCTTTGCTTTCGGTGGAGACCTGCTTATTTGAGTCCTTAATTCTTTTTTTCTGTTCTTATTCTGGGAAGAATTTTACAGCACTAATTTAAAGTGTTTTTCTTCAGTTTTTGGCACAAGTTGGATCCAATTTGGCACGGTGTGACTTCAGGAATTTGAAAGCAGTTGTGGAGGTTTTGTTGTTGTTTGTTAAGGTGACTTTTAACCCACTTTCAACACCTTGTTATTGTTAATATGGTCATTCTGTGAGGTAATTGTTGTAATCTGTTGTTATTTTGTGTTGGTTGTGGATCATTTCTGCAGGGTCAAATTCAAACAAACCTCATAACTTTACTGTTTCATCCAAGTTTTGTTTGATAACTTTGTCCTTGCTGCTTTTGAACTTTTTCATTCCTTTATGAAAGTGTATTAATTTTTTGAGATGGTTGAACTCCTTGTACAGTATTTGCATCTATTGTTTTTAGATTTAAATTGAGTCTTTTTGGTTGTTTAATCTCACTTTTGGGTTAATTTGTGAGCCTCTGGGGTTGTTTGATCTTGTGTGAAGCTCTTGGTCTTTAATACATCTGAGATTTTAACACAGGAGACAAAGTATCTGGACATTTGCTTCTAAATGTCCCTCTCCAAAGCATATTGATGAAACCATGAGCTTCCCACCCCCCTTCCTGCTTCTGACTCACCCCCATGGTCTCGTTGGACTCGAAACAGTCCATGTATGAAGTTCCTCTGATGCTCCACGCTGAGAGGAACTTTAACAGATTGATCTTCACCGGCTGCTCCACAAACACAAAGTAGTTCCTTGTCATGCCAAAACTACAAACAGATAAACAAATTACTTAAAAATGAAATGTTTTAAAGACTCTCTTCAGGGAATGAACAGAATATATGATGGAGAAAGTGTGTACCTGTGCACGTAGGAGGGTTTTAACCTCTCACTGCTCGGCAGCTGAACCACCACCTGAGATTTCTCCAGAGGGTTTGACTCACCTGAGATTCAAACCGAGGGAAACATTCACATTTAAACTTTCAGGCAGAAAAGCTTCATCTGATGTTTCTCTATAAAAGTGAAAGTTTCTCTTCACTTCAGAACAAAGCTCACCGTCCTCAGCAGGAGGGATCTTCACGATGTTATAAGCCAGACTCATGTTTTTGCCAAAGCAGTTCCCGATGTTAAAAACTGAGCCATCTTTGTCAGTGTGGGGGTGGGCCGTCACCCCGTTCACCGAGAGGTACTTACACAGGTCCACCTGGTTCACAAATACAGAAACATAAGTACAAGAAGGATTTATGAGGTTTGGAATGACAATAATAGTAATAATACATTTCATTTATAAAGCGCTTTTTAAGACATTTAAGACACAGAGGATAAAAACATCATAAAAAACATGACAGAATCTAAAACATAATAAAAAGTATTGAATAATTTAAAAGCAATCAAATATTAACAGCAGTTCTGAAAAGATGGGTTTTGCCAAAGAGGAGGATGTATAAATTAAATAGAAGGGGACCAAGCACCGAACCCTGGGGGACGCCAGGAAGAAAGTTTTTATGCAGGTAGAGAAAAAACAAGGGGAAAGTTGCCAAAAAAAGGTGACATTATGAGGTATTTAGTCAAAATTATGAGATTAAAGATCACAATTGAGAGGTAAAAACACAAATTTACCAGACAGAGAGACCAGATTATGAGATAAAAGTCTGAATATCGAGAAAAAGCATTTTGAAACATGAGATACTTATTTGAAAAAAAGAGATAATTATGAGTAGAAGGAGTAGAGGAGTAAAAATAACAAGATAAAAAGGCAAAAATTGTGATGATTAGTCAAAATCACGAGACACTAGATTGAAATCACAAGGTACAAAAGTTAAAATCATGGCATAGTCAACTAAAATAATGAGAGAAGATTTAAATTTTTTGGAAATAGGGTATCATGAGATAAAAAAGGCACTCTAACCAGCTCATAAGACAAGAAAAATCAAAATAATGTGAGATAAAATATCAAAATATTGAGATAATATGTTAAAATAAGGTGAAACTAAAGTGATACCATGAGTAGAAAAAGTTTATTTTATGAGAAACGTTACTGAAACAATGAGATGAAAAATATAGTTTTTGAGACCTGAGGAAGTCGAGTTGAGACAAAATCTCAAAAACTATGAGAAAAGTCAAAATTATGAGATACCAATTCTAAATTTTAAGATCAAAAGTCAAATATCTTCTTGTCATGACATAATTTGCCTTTAATTTAAATAAATGATAAACATCACTATGTTTATCTGTAAACATGTCTAAAACAAGAACATTAATACATGAAGAGCTGACAATTGAGAGCCACATTTTCCATGCAGCCATAAAGACAATAATAAAACAATACAACAGTTTTTTAACCCAAAGATTCATCTGAGTTTGAGTGTGTGACATCAGCCAATCAGCGCTCACCTTCTCCAGAGTCTCCAGCGAATCAGGATCCACTTTAGTGATGTAGTTGGTTTCCGTGACAGCGTAGAAGTCTTCACCGATTGGATAGATGTTCACTAAGCAGTTATCAGTCACCTCCACGCCCCTGAAGTAGGTGAAGAATCTGCACAGAGACCAGCAGTTTTTTCAACCATGTAATTATACTGAAACCATTTTTGATGAATAAACATGAATGTGTGTGAAAAACCAGCTGAAACCAAAACCACACCCAGAGTTTTCCAACAGGTGCTTTTCATTGCCTCCTTATGTAAATCCAAACAGAGCTTCAGCAGCAGTTTTCAGGGTGACACTGAGGGCGAGTGTGTGTCTCTAAATCTAAACCTGCCTCACATTAAAGCTGCATCACTTTCTGTAAAGTTGGTGCCAGTTTTATATCAGCGTCTGTCCTTACTACAAAGAAGTTTTCAGTAATAATGCTCCATATTGACTTTTCTGCAGATACAAAATATTTCAATACAGTCCAACTTATAATTTCAGACTCTGATATCACCTGATACTGATATATAAAGGCTTTCACATCAAAACTGTTAGGTAACAACACAAAATATTGTCTTTGGTGGAGTCAACACATTATGCCTGTTTTTATTGAGATGCCCTGTTGTATACATGCAAAAATGCATTTAATGCAACATGGCTTTCCAGTTGTACACACTGAGCAAAATAAGAGAATAATTTCAAATTAACCCTTTAACCACCCCACCAACAAATAAGGAATATATATATATATTTTGATTGCATTTCTTAGTGAGCAATAACAACAATCTTTTTTGAAAAAACAAACAAACAAACAAACAAATAAAAAACTCTACCCAGTTGCTGAAATGTCACTTAGAAGTTATTGTATTGAATTTCATACAAACACCACAAACAGTCAGAAAAAGTCACACAAAATGCCAAGTTAGAAATAAATTAATTACTCATAAATATCCACAGTACTGAAAAGTTTTAATTTCTAAGTATGCCACAAAATATTGAGCAATTTTGACCAAGGGAAATATTGCATAAAACAAGGAAAATATGCTTCTATAGATTTTTCATCTTGACTAATATCTTGACAAATAACTAATAATTCTTACATTCATTTCTGTTTGTGATTAAATGCTACTGTGCAAAACATTCATTTTGCATAAAAAACAAAGTGAAAAAAAGGTACATCTATCACATACGTCTACTAAATGGCAGAGATGGTTAAATAAGTTTTTGTTAAGTTAAGGACTCCCTTTATTAAAATTTACTTACACAAAATGTGCTAAACCAATCAGTCGAGGTGGTAATTAAAGGGTTAAGTGTTATTTTTTTTAGAGTTTTTAGATGAAACCATTTTACCTTTAACATTACAGACACCATCAAAACAAGGCAGATGCATATCTCCAGTCCAGAGAGGTAAGCAAACAAACAGTAAACAGTATTTTATTCTAAGTTTAATGAATGAATGAATAACTGGCCATAACTTGACAAATTAAACAATTATTAAGTTATAAACTGGGCTCAATCTGTCCTGCTCTTTGTGTGAGTAACAAAAAAGTGCAAATAAAAACAAGAAAGACACAAAAATGTTCAAAAAGAAATTTAACATAACCCTCCTTTAAAGTGCAACAAGGATGACTGATGCTGATTGGTTCATTAAAGTGGCCTTTTACGCTTTTTCCTCATATTCTCATGTATGAGTGGGAGAATTTCCTGTATGAAAAAAAGCGACTCAGCATTGTTGCAATGTATGTGACTTCTTTTTTCATAAATGACGTGGGTAACAGGGCTGAAGAAGTTTTACGTCATCAAGTGTGTGTCTGTGAACGTCCCATGCTGTGTTCATGCAGGCTTGGAAAGGCTGAAGCCAATAGAACAATGTGCATATAGTTTTCTGTCACTAACAGTAAACACATCATTGATAATCATAACACTCGAAATAAGGGATCAATTTTTCATGAGGTATTGGTTAGAAGGATTGAGATCACTCATAAATCAGTCTTTGGAAGATTAGTTTCATTAACTAAATCAAAATTATTATTTCCAAGTGAGTAATTTATGGCTAATTCTGCTCTTTAATGTTTACCTGGAGAAGATGTTTTTGCAGGGGTCTGGATAGGACGCTGTTCCAAACTCAGTGATGACGACTCTGTTCTCTGTCATGGCGCGAACGTACGCATCCGTCCTGATGAACCTGAGCAGAAACCATCATGAGAAGAACTATAAATCTGGAAAATATTCCACAGTAATCAAACTGTCTCCGTGTGACATCTTTAAAACCCATCACTAACTGTGCAACATAAACTAAACATCTTTTCAGCAGCTGGATGAGACGGAGGGGGGATTTTTGTGGAGTTTGTATTCCAGCAATGTTAAATCTCTGCTCTTGCAACATTCTTGTTTGGATAAATTCACCGTCAGCTGTTTTCTTCATTTGCAAACCGATGTCAGATGTGGTAAAATATCTGTATCAGGATTTGGATCTGCACCAAAATGATAAAAAAAGGAGCCAGATTTTCTCTCCATCAGCTGAAAAGAATGAAAATTTCCAACACTGCAAAGTTGAAAACTCCCTTAAAAATTCCTGAGCCCACACTGTGCCAAAAACATTTCACATCAGAGGATCAGAAGCTTTTTTCTTTTTAGAAGTTTGTGTTCTTACTTCCTGTAGTAGGTCACCTGACCGTCCTTCAGGTCAAACTTGTGGATAAGAGCCTGACCGTCGAACAGGTGAAGCAAAGGTTCGTCTCCAATCTCAAAAAGTCCAGGACCCATTCGGAGGAGACTGCCCCCCAACCATGACGGTATCCTGCCTGCAAACACACTCAAACATGTCAGGATCATTGTCAAACAAACAAAATAATGCCACCAATAAAAGGGATTGTATTAAAGTGAGAGTGAATTGTAATGTGCACTTTTAACAAAGATTAGAGAGACTCGTTTATGACCTGGAGTCTTTGCTGGTGCTAGAAAATATTTACAACCCAAATTCCACTGAAATTGAGACGTGTTAAATGTGAATATAAACGGAATTCCCATCCTGTTAAACCTGTATTCAGTTGATTACACTTTCAAAACAAGATACTTAATGTTCTTTACACTTTGTTGTTGTTGATAAATGCTGAAAAAACAGCTGTTTGGATCATTCCACAGGTGAACAGGTTCATTAGAAACAGGTGAGTGTCATGATTGGGTATAAAAGGAGCATCCCCAAAAGGCTCAGTCCTTCACAAGCAAAGATGGGGCCAGGTTCACCACTTAGTCAACAACTGCGTGAGTAAATAGTCCAACAGTTTAAGAACAATGTTTCTCAACCTACAACTGCAGGAATTGATGGATTTCATCATCTACAGACCATAATATCATCAAAAGATTCAGAGAATCTGGAATGAGCAGCATGGCCCAAAAACAACATTGAATGGCCGTGACCTTTGACCCCTCAGGCGGCGCTGCATTAAAAAAATTGACATCATTGTGTAAAGGATATTAGCACGTGGGCTCAGGAACACTTCAGAAAACCATTGTCAGTTAACACAGTTCATCACTACATCAACAAGCGACAGTTCAAACTCTACCATGCAAAGACAAAGTCAGACATCAACAACACACACAAAATGGAAAAGTCTGCTGTGGTCTGACGAGTTCACATTTAAACTCTTTTTGGAAATCATGGACGTGGTGTCCTCCAGGCCAAAGAGGAAAAGGACAATCCAGATTGTTCTCAGCTCAAAGTTCAAAAGCAGCATCTGTGATGGTACAGGGGTGTGTTAGTGCCTATTGCATCATGGGTAACTGTCACACACATCTGTGAAGGCAGCATTAATGCTGAAAGGTAGAAACAGGTTTTGGAGCAACATCTGCTGCCATCCAAGACACTTTCACTTTTTCAGGGACGTCCCTGATTATTTCAGCAAGACAATGAAACCAAGACACATTCTGCTCTTGTTACAACAGTGTGGCTCCGTAGTAGAAGAGTGCAGCTACTACTACTGACCTGCCTGCAGTCCAGACCTGTCTCCCATAGAAAATGTGTTTCACATTATGAAGCACAAAATACAACAACAGAGACTTTGGGACTGTTGAGCAAGTAAAGTTGTTCATCAACAAGCATGTGAAAGAATTCCAGCTCTAAAGCTTCAACAATTAGTGTCCTCAGTTCACAAACACTTACTGGGTGTTGTTAAAGGAAAAGTGATGTAACACAGTGGGAAACATGAACCTGTCCAAGCTTTTTAGGAGCATGCTGCAGGCATCAAATTCAAAATGAGTGAATATTTGCAAAAGAAAACACATAAAGTTGATCAAGCTGAATAATAAATATCTTGTCTTTGTACTGTATTACATTGAATATAGGTTAAACAAGATTTACAAAACAGTGAATTCTGTTTTTAATGTTTTAAACGTCTCAACTTCAGTGGAATTTGGGTTATATATAGACTGTTATTTCTGATGCAGACAGCTAAATAATGACTGAAACTTTTTTAAAACGTGCAGTTTATAGAGCTGTTACATCTCACCTATAGATACACTTTAACAAAATCTCTCACACTTGCACACAAACACTTGTCTCTCTTTCCTTTCTTACCTCTGATCTTTGCAGGTATCGGCTCGTTCAGCTCCTCCACCGTCTCAAAGATCTTCTTGTAGCCTGCAGCAGGATGTTCCACACTGGAGGAAAAACAAAAACAGAAAATAAGATACAATTTACTTTAAGATCAAATAGAAACCTTAAACTGCTTATGTTTGCTCTCTACGTTTCAGTACTGATCTTAAAATTTAAAGAAAGGTAACTTAGAAGTTGTTAAACCAGAAAAAGAAAGAACTTTGTCTAAAAAGCTCCTGAATGGACGTTAAGGTTTTTTTTGAAACGTTTATTTTTCCTCAAGCTCATTTGCACTTTCACCCATTTCAGAAAGAATCATTCGGGGAAACTTGCCTGATTTCACCATCACATCTTATTTTTTCCATGAAAATAAAAGAAGGAAAGTCACTGCTCTGCCTCTTTGTGAAACTTTGTAAAGTAAAGAAAGGTAACTCACCGGCTGACCATGCTGCTGTATTTTCTCCTCTCTCACTCACTCACTCTCTCACTTGCAGCCTGTAAAAAGACTCTGGCTGGCATTTAAACCAAACACAGATTTCCTGCGGTGAGGGATGGAAACTCAACCCACTCCTCCCTCCTCTCGTTTCCTCCCCCTTTCCATCCTTCCTCATTTTCTCCACTGCATCCCCCTCTCCTTCTCCCCTGATTTCCTCTCAAGCCTTCTCCTCCTCCTCCTCCTCTTCCTCCTCTTCCTCTGGTCATTATCCTGAGCTGAACAAACCATCTTTGTCTCCCTCCTTTCAGCCCTCTGGCCCTCGGCTCCTTGCAAAATGTTCCTCGAGGCTCAAAACAACTTTTGTCGACCTGGGAACAACAACAAACACTCACTCACCTTCCAGGATGTGGTCAAACAGTGATTCTGCATTTCCTCTTCTTCTTCTTCTGTTTTACATGCATGTAGAAAGAATCCAAAAACACCAGTAATTAGTTCCAGGCAGCTTCAGAAAACACTCAAACTATTTTAATTGGCTCTCGTTGAAAAGGGGGGAAGGAGACGAAGAGGAGAGGAGAGAGGGGGGAGAGGGAATGATTAACCATGTCTAGCCTATTTTTGTCCTCCGTCATTTTGATGAATGAAACAAGAAGTTTGAATAGAAGGATGACACGGGGGATTAAGATGGATAGTTGGATTATAAAGGGTTAAAAGAGGAGTCATCCGTCATGAAGCGTTTGTGTAATCCTGCTCTGTGAAGGAAAACAAACTGATGATAGCGCATGCCAAGAAATACACAATAATTGTCACTTTCAGTGTGTTAAAAAAGTTAAAATCACTTCTTTTCAAAGTGTAATTTATTATGATTATTTCTTAATTCAGACCAGAAAAAGCACAAGAGTGAAATTGAAGTCAGTGATGAGAAAAAGACTTTATTCTGACTTAACCCTCTGATGCATAAATTATGAAAGTCAGTGTCAGGATTTTTCCCTTCAGTGTTTTTATTTGTCGTAAGGCATGAAAAAAAGATAAAATAGTGTGAACTTAACCTAAATACGACTTTTTTTTGTATGCATACTATTTTCTTTTCTTTTTTGGTAATTTCATGAATGCTTTGCGAAACATTTTAACTCTTTCATCTGTTTTAACACTGAATAATTTATAGTTTACAAGCTTTTTCACCCTTAAATGTTTGTCTATAACTTTTGAAAATATATATATATGTTTGGAAAAAAATTGAAAACTTTTTTTCAGGCCCCAAGAAGAATAAAAATATCCTGACACAGGCTAATATGACTTTCCACCACATAAACCATTGAATTTAGGAGTAAATAAGTTTTAAATAGGTGTCCACTGTAGTGACCACAGGGTTAAAAGTTTGAGCTTTTTCCCTCTGTTTGTCGTTTTAAGGCTCCCAGGAGGAGAACTAAAAGATTTTAAAGCTCTTTTATCCCCAGCGTAATTCATGTACTCAATGGCATTTAGCTTTTTGGTTGCATATGTTTCTCTTGCACGATTATTATTGCTGCCCTGCTTGCACTTTCACACTTTACACTTTTCTGTATTTACACTAATAAAAATATCTCACTTGATATACTTAAAAAATCAAGGCAACTTTTTGCATCAGATTATTTCGTAGACCAAGTTAGACTACTCTTTGTGTGAACTGCATACATTCCTGAATGTAAGAAATATAATTTGCAAGTAAAGTCAACTGAAGTTTTCAAGTAGAATTAACTTAATTTTTCAGGTGCAGTCAACTTAATTCATAAGGAAGAGTCAACTTAAGTTTTATTGCGAAATTATGTTGGCTTTACTTGCAAAATTAAATTGACTTAACTGTCAGAATAAAGTTTCCTGTACTTGCTAAATGTGCTTCTTGCAGTAAAACAAAGATTTAGTTCTAACAAATATTAGTCTTACTTCATTTTTATAATTACCTGATGCAAAAAGTTGCCTTTTTGGTATGAGCTCTGGACTGAACATGGTTTGTGCTTTTGTATGTGTACAGTGTTTCTAATTGTATGTTTTATTGGGCATTGTGTTGTTATATTATTTCTGTATTTTAGACTTTTAATTTGGTCTTATTGTCACTTTCCCTTGACAGGACAATAAAGTGATTCTGAGTAGAAAAAGCGACTTAGGATTATTTTGAAACCTGTTTCTATGGATCCAGCACTTTTTATTTTGGGTTTATACTCTAAACACAATACCTTTACAAAAACAGATCAGATGTGAATAGATATGTGACTCTTACATGCAAGAAGACTATATACTAAATATTCTGGAAAAATTTGAATAAACCAAGCATTAAACAATGGTTCGGAAAAACGATTGCAACACTTCCTCTAGAAAGAGTTTATAAGAAAGGGGAAACAGGAATTGTTTGGACAAATATGGGGACCGTTTATTGCTTTTGTTAAAATCTTACATGTCAGATACTGAGTAAGGAGTTTTTGTTAGTGAAACTTGATTGAATAAATATCTTTAAAAATAGCTCTGAGGAACTTTGAAATGTTTGTACTCATTTTTTTCTATTTCCTTTTTTTGCCATGGTCTGAAATTTGCGCTAATTTTTTATAGTGAGACAAGGAATATGTTTGTAACTTAGCAACTGAGCCAATAGATATCACTTTATGACACATCACACATAATGTCACACAGAATCACAATGAACAGAACAAAGTGGTTTAAATAGAACAGCTTAACAGGTTTATTTCCCAGGGTTTGCATAGTAAACAATTTAGAGGAACTGTGTGGGTGTAAAATACACACTTCACGTGTAAAACTCTTTGTCAGGTGCACATTTGGTCACAAACACACACAAACACACACGTACCAAATAAATGATCTGAGGTAAAGACAAACATGAGGATAGAGATAACACTTCATAAAAGATAAATATAAACAAAGGGCAGTGGGATATTTAAAGCCAAATTAAACATGACGGGCATCTCATTAAACCTTCTAAAGGGAGAATTAAATATGGATAAATTAAACTTTTCAGGAGCTAAATTTCCTTTCACAATGCCTAAATCGCCTAAATGATAGACATAAACAGAGGCCAAATATAATCATAAAAAGGAATAAACACACAGTAGATGAAATAAAGAAAAGTAGAAATCAAAGGCTCAGAGAGCAATTCGAAACAAAATCAAGACACAGTTTTATAACGTTTAGTAAAGTCTCTAAAAACATGACAATAAAACATTCATCGCAAACATTTCCCATGTATCACTCATATAAATAAAGTCTAATCGTTCCCAGTTTGACCAGTGATCTCCGAATTATAATTTCTCCCAGAATGCACCCTGAAACTTCAAACGCACACACGCACACACACAGTCAATAAAACCTTAAGAGAAAACTGAACTAAAACTAAAACATATCTAACAATTTACAAACAGACAAAAATAAAACCCTGCTTTGTAAAATGTTTCATTTAACGTGAAGCTGCCTTCATCGTACTCAGCTCTCCACACTCACATGATCACAAACACACACATTTAACTCACTGTGTTAACACTCAAGTCTGATTTAACTTTTACATGAGACTAAAACCAGGATAACAGTCGTACAATGTAACATGAAAAAATGATGGCGGATTTTTGTGCCAGTGCAGTTGTAGGTCAGCATCATTGACACACACACGGCGTAGTTCACCGTAGAGGTGTCACCTGCACAGTTGGTTTAATTCCTGATGCTGAAAGCTTTGGTTTTCCTGATGCTGAGAAGAGGAGGTTTAATCTTTGGTTTGTTGTTATCGTTGTCTGAGGGCGGACAGCGTCGCTCGTAGATGTCTGGGTACTGCTTCTGAAACTGGAACAAGGAGAGCAAAGCACAAAGTTAAGAAATATTTTTTTTTGGAGAAGCCTCAGTTTATAAGATGGTAATGTGTCCGAGTTGAATCTCAAAAAAACAAAACTAATCTGCAACGGTGTAGTAAAATGTTTGGTAAAGTATGGAGCCTCCTGTTAATTGTGAAAGCTATTGGGATTCTTCTTTAAGATACTACATTGGTTTATTTTTCTGCTCTTCAAAGTAGCTGTGAGGATTTTCTAGAAAAGCCAGTGTTAGCAACAAAGACTCAGCTTTCTACTGGATACAAGGTGACAAGGTCATGTATTTATCTGCAGTTTTGTAGCGCTGCTGTTTGAGATTATGACAACAAACAAACTTCATGAACTCAGTTTGTAGGGTAGTTTTGCAGCCGGCTACATTCTGTGGCACTCACAGCTCAGTGCTCTAAGACATGCCCATGGTTATGTCCTACCAGTGCTCATCTACCAACTCCAACCTCACCAAGCAGAGCTTAGTAACCTGGCTCTTTGATTTATTGATAGACTCTCAGGTTTGAACAGATCACTGCAGAATAACTGCTGCATGTGTACAGGAATAAACATTATCACAAACAGCTTAGCCCGTGTTTTAGCCTTTAGCTTATGCTCTATCTCTCTCACATTTAGCTTTCTCCTGCTCTTCTGTCCCTTTTCTGTCAGACAATTCGGCTCCTTTTTACCACCATTACTAAAAGAATCACAGGAATCATTTTGAGCAGAGAAAAACACGGATTTCCCTTCTGAGTGCTAGACTTTGTTGGCATTGTCAAAAAGAATTTAACAAATCAACCAAGCCCAGAAAGCATTTTTAGCCATGAAGTTAAGTAATAGCATTTAGAAATGACCTATTTTAGCACTGATAACCTCTTACAATGAGGCATATATCAAGAGATGAGACTTTTTCAAGGTCTCTACGAAAAAAACAGGAAGGTCAAAAACCTAAAAAACATCTTTTCTACCAAGCGCTTCATGTACCTGTTTGAGTTTCTTGCGCCTGTCCTTCTCACTCATGCTTTGGTCGGTCAGCAGGATCTCCAGCAGCTCCTCCATCGCCTTCTGAGAAGACTCCAGCTTCTGCTGCTCAAACTCAGCGCCGCTGATCTGATGGCAGAAGGCGTAGATGGGTATCGGAGCAAGAACTGGACCGCTGCAGTCAGTGCTGGCTACACCATCAACTGGAACCTGAGATTAAAGGGAGTAGAAATTAGTTTATTTACAATTTAAACCTCAAAATCTCTGGGATCAGGTATAAAGAGCTTCCTGTAGGAAGTTAAAGATGCACCTGTACTGTTCGCAGGAACTGTATGTGGTCAGTGATGGCGCTGAGCAGGTACTCTGGGACTGACAGGATACTCTGTTGATGGTCCATCAGGAATGAAACTAGTCTTGTTGCCAGCAGTTCATCCAAATCACACTCCACAGCGCTGCCCAGGACACAGCCTGAAAATGTGTGAACCATCTGGAAGGAAAACCACAAAGAGTCACAGATCGATCCATGAAGGGACAAAGAGGTTGGAGTGTGTTGGATGTTTGTGTTTGTGTCTCACCAGCGTTCGGGTGCCGATGGCCTGGTGGAGACGAGGCATGTCTACGTTCTGGCTGATGCGTGACATCATCCTCATGAGGAGCTGTAACTTCCTGCGGGACGAGGGAGGGAGGAGGAGAGTGCAGAGCTGCAGAGCCTCGATGGCGACACGTTCACAGTGAGGCTGGAGAAGGCCTACACACACACACACACACGCACACACACAGAGGGTCACACACACAGCAGCAGTTACAGAGAGAGAGGAGGAGGAGGGATCTTTGTGGTAATCAACAAGGAAACACTGCATGAGGCCACATTCATCCATCACTGTTACATCATGTTCACTAAATAATGAATAATAAATGGATGGATGAATGGTTTGATGGCGAGATTAATGAACAGCTACTGCGGCGAAAGATGAGTCGGGTAATATTCTACAGATGAAGCTACAAATGTCAAGTGATACTGAAGGACGCATGACTCTGATCCAGAACAGTATCTTAACATCCTGAAAAAAACATTTCTGACACAGATCTACTTGTAAAAGTTGTTAAAGGCAGAATATTAAGGATTTAAAATAGCCAGCATTAACTTTTAAACTTATGAAGCAGTAATTTTTCTGCTTTTCCTGCCTTTTTTTAAAACAAGGGTATAAAGTAACAATTCTGGCTCTTCAGATTTAACGTGTGCAGATTTTCAAACCTCCACATAATATTTTGTTGTGGAAATTCCTGAATCTGTCTGTAAACTGATCAAATGCATGTTGATAGACGAGATGTTTGAAGACTTGACCTAACTGGTTAATGACTCATTGGAATTGATTGAGTAATGATTGTTAGACCAATATATGAGGCCTATTTTTGCGTTTTTTTCACTTGTATCAGCAGGTGGGTTTTCGGATATATTTTCCCCGACATGATTTCCATGCAGGCGTCCATGGGCAGCTCTGTGTTGCTAGGAGACATTACAGTCCACATGCAGACCAGTCCTTGCTCCTCCCCTGTTCCTACTGTTAACAACATATTCAACCTCTCTTTTCCATTTTTTTTTTAGTATTACATATAGTTCAATAAATGTTCCTCAGTTTAAAAATAGAGACCCATAACATTTGTAATCATGGTATCATTGGTAAGGAGTGATGAAAAAAATCTGCATTGGCCTTAAACACCAAGGTATGCCTGTAGCCCCGCCCCCAAGAGGCCTCAAGAGGGCTGGCCTATCAGGGGGAAGGGGGTTTGTGGTGCCTTAAAGGGACAGCAGCTAAAATTAAGAGTCCAGACTGAGGCTAAAATATGCGGGTTTCTATTCTAAAACACCAGTGAGAGAAAAATAGGGATTTTCTAAAGTTGTTCAAAAAGTAAATATACTAAAGGGAGACCAGAGGGCCAGGATAAAGGCTGAAAAACACAAATACTGCCTCTTTAATTTACTTGGATTTCTCAGATGCAGGGAGACACTGTGACCGAGGTCGACATAACAATTCAGAAACTTGACCAAAAATAAAGTTTCAATCAACAAACCAGTCTCTCTCCAGATCCTTTGTCTCCCTAAAAGGCGCCAAACACAAAAAAAAAACAGATCTGCGGCTCCTTGTTTTGTCTTACACGGGTCCTCTTCTCTAACAGTTTCTGACTTTGTTTTTCTATCAATTTTTGTGAACAATTTTATGAGTTATTCTGGTTCTTTATCTTTAATTCAAGCACTTTATCTACCAGTCATCATAACCACATGAAACTTATTAAGCAGCAACAACACGCTGAGGCAACCAAGTTATAAGGAGGCTCTGAAAAGGTCAAATCTAGGTTTCCAGTAAGATTATCTTTCATTATGTCCCTCTGACAGCATATTTACTGGAACTTAACACACATTTAATAACTCAAATCCCTTCTTATTCTCACGTCTGAGATGAATTTCTGAGTTAAAACCTTTCAAACCTGTGTCGGTTAGATGTTAGATGGAGTTAGTGTGATTAGACGTGCACAGACATGCAGACAGGTAGAGGGGGAGAGAGAGTCTTACTTTGCTCAGGTTTGGTTTGAGGGGGCTGGGGGTTGCTGGTGGGCACACAGACAGGAGGTTTGAGCAGCGAGACGGGTCGAGAGTGCCTCGACAAATCCAGAGAGCTGAGGCAGCGCCGGACAACAGCGGGTGCAGAGAGCGTCCTGAGATTAGAGGTGCTGGCGGCGGGTCTGGGCCCAGTGGGTGCTGCGGGAGGGTGGGACCCTTGTGCTTTGGCCGTAGCAGAGGATGAGGAGGAGGAGGAGACAGGGTGAAAGGAGGAAGAGGGAAGCAGAGGGGGGCGTGACGATGAAGAGGAGTGATGCTGCTGTGCAGGAGTGTTTACGTTCAAGCAGCTGGCTGCTCTGTCGTGCAACTTGCTGGTTTCTTTGACATCTTCTTCCCTTGTTTCCACGACAATGTCCAAACAGCTGCCTACACTGCGAGGCCGTAAAGGTCGCATCCTCTGTGAGACTGATACTCCTCTGAAAGAAGCTACAGAGAGTCTCCTTCTAGTCTGAGCAGCTTTGGGAACGTCAGCAGGAGTGTTTGTGTGTGGGGTTGTGATTGCAGGGCTGTCGTTCTGGCTCCTGCTACTTTGAGAGCAGGACGCCAGGCTGTCGTTGGAGAGGAAGAGCTGCTGGCGAGTGAGAGAAGCGGAGTCATCCAGGATGGTTTCCAGGGAACAGCTTCTACTCCGAGGCCTCGTGGAGACGGCTGTACTCAGGCTGATGCAGCTCCCCCCTAACTGAGCGTCACCTCCACCTCCGCCTCCTCTCAGTGCCGCCACCCTGGACTGGAGTTTCCCTCCCAGCACATCCCTCATGGGCGACTCCGTCTCATCACAAGTCCCCTGTCGGATCAGCGACAGGAGGAGACACTCAGTGGAGCGGAAAGATGCTTTGGCGGGAGGTGGGACCGAGGGGAGATCGTGCTTCTTGCGTTTCCCACGTTGATGTGAAGCAGGCGCTGCAACGTACCCACAAAACACTGAGAGAGGATGCAGAGACAGAGGCAGAGAAGGAGGGAAGCGGTGCGGGCAGAGTGTCAGTGCGAGCAGACAGCGAAGAGGAGGGAGAGGGTTAAGTTAGTTCAAACATTTACAAACAGAAACACAAGCTGGTCAGAGACAACACATAACAGGCAAACACACAAACAGAGTTCAGCAGCTCATTTCACTGACTCCACAAACAGAAGTAACGACAACAGGAGCCTCTATTAGCAGCATGTGTGCAGAACTGAGCATTAAGATCCTGCAGACAGTTTATGAGTCAGAGTCTCCACAGCGTCCTTTTATACCAGGCTTCTGCAAAACAACTGAATAGAGAAAACTTCTAGAGACTCTGATGCTCTTTGTCATGGAAAATGCCTTTGAATTAGAGCTGACAATTTGCACAATTAATTATATTATGATTCAATTTGGGATTATTCTTAGGTTGCCTATTTTATGGCTTGTTAAACAAACACAAGCAAGAAATCACCCTTTATTAGAAAGAGCACCATGTTAGACAAATACAACTAGGAATAAATAACTTTAAAAAAAGGACAAGTTTTGATTAATCCGTCAAATTTTAACACTTGCTAAATTCAATGGATGACGTTTTTTTTCCCCATTCCTATCTTGAATAAGAAAACACATACATGAGGGAGGAAAGAAGCATTTTTGAAAGATAAAAAATAAAAAACATACATAGACAAAAACCTTTAAAAGAAGTTGGCATGAACAGATGTATCTAAAAAAAATAGATTATGAAAAGTACATTATGCTTTTCACTTGTTTCAGAGAGCGAAGTGTTTTATAGACTCATTTTTTATACTTTAAATCAATTGAAAAGGGATATTTCAAACAGAAATAGTAAGTTCATTTCTATGCATCATTGTTGCCCCTTTTGTCCATTTAGGTCACTTAACACTCATATTTTTTGCCACTTTTGACCATTTTCTAACTATTTTCCAGGTTTACTCTTTATTTTCAACCTTTTTTTCCCCCAAATTCTGCTGCTTTTCATACTTTTGTCACCTTAAACTTACTACTTTTTGCTACTTCTTGCTGTTTTTCCCACTTTTCACCACTCATATTGTTGCTCTTGCAAAAGTAATTTGAAATACTTTGTGTTTTTGGTTTGAGCAGGGTTGAGTAACATTGGTGCAGAGCATGAAACATCTACTGCAAAAATCCTATCAGGTATTCTAACACATTTCAGGTCCAGTGGTGACAGACAGTAAAAATAACTTCTTGTAGGCCCTAAAGCGATATATACTCAACTACACGAGATTCATAACTACTTAAAAACCTGTCTAACTACATCAAATCTACTACTCAAGTCAAGAGTCACAAAAGACAGCTGAGTGTCCAGGGTCCTACTCACCCAGGACGTTGATAAACAGTTCATACAGTTCGTATGTGAGCAACGGCTGTGGGAGACTGTAGAAATAATCAGACACAGATTTGAAGACGTCTCTCTCAAAGCCGGGATAAGACGGCTGTGCACTGTCGTACTTCGGCCCTGAAAATAAACATTTACTGTTAAAGTCAGAAACAAAACCAAAGTATATCTAGTAACGTTTCATTAAACTACATTTGGACTGTGCATAGGATACTTGTGTGAAGCCAAAGCTGTGTACAACAACTCAACAACTCTTACAGCTGACATCTTTAAATTAATGTTTTTACCAGGATGTGAAAATGTCAGAGTTCAAAAAACACATTGAAGGACACCTGACCACTAGACTAGATTAAAGTTATTTAAAAGTGCAGAAAAGGTGCAAATCAGGGCAGGATAAGAACTATTTGGGGCAAAAAATGTTGTTTGCAGGTCAAAATAGTCTGAACACAAAAACTGATCCCGATAAAATCCACATCCTGATCCGGCCATAAAAAAATCCTGATCTATTTTGTACATATCACCCCCTGATGGAGAACATTTTTCTGGGTCAGAAGCAGAGTTTGCTGATGTTTAGCAGCACGTAACACTGCAGAAAACTGTCGACTGATTATCTGGTATCAAGTGACACCTGAGGGATGAGTGAGGGCTGATTTCACAAGTCTGTGATGATGTTACAAGGACCAAAAAACCACTAAAAAAATGATAACAAATAAGGCTTGCATGTGTTGTTGTTTGAATAGTTTCCTGATACTTACAGTTAGCCAGACTCTTCATCGCAGACAAAACCCAGTGTGGAAGGTCATCTAAAGGGAGGATCAACAGGCTAAACCGGTTATTGGATACAGCTTATATTTCAAATTCAGCACAGACCCAATTATTGGAGTCATGTGTTCAACTGCAGCTCTTTTTGGTTACAGACTTTATCTCCACCCTCATTGAAATAGCTTTGAACAGCATATTCAAAAGGAGAAACCAAATAGAAAACAGAGTGAGACTTCTTTTGCTTTCTTGTGTGTTAAAAGTTCACTGTTGATAAATAAACCTACTTGTTTTGTCGTCTAGCGTCACAACCCCATGCTTGTTGACTTTGGTCATGTTGTGGATGATGTTTTGTGGGTTAATGTAACGATGATCTAAAACTTCATCCAGAGAAGCGACACCCAGAATCCTCTGCAAGCTGAAACATAGCACACAGTGTTTAGCCACACACTCTCAGTCATTAATTGGCTCTTCAAGATATTTAAGTGAGGATATAAATGGTTTTATGTGTGTGACTGTACTGGGTCAGGGTGGTGTCTCTCCATATCTCCTGTTCATCCTCCTCTGTCAGCTCTCGTCTCTGCGCCTGCTTCTCTCCCAACGACTGATTCTCTCCCTCTGCTTGAAGAGCAGGATCTACATTTTCCTGCAAGACACAGAGAATGAAGAAACATCGATATTTAAAGGAAGAAAATACACACAACCCACACGTAATCTGCTATTTCCACTCTGACTCACCTGTGTCTCCCTGTCCTGCTTCCTGATACTCCTGAACTTGGAAAAAACATCCTTTTCTCTTAACGACGGCCGTTTCTTTATGGAGCCAGATGCTGAGGTTTGAGGTGCACGAGGAATAGGCTTCAGAGGAGAAGTGGAGGGGAATCTATAGAAGAATAAAAAGATGACATCAACTGTTTGACATGATGTGGTGGAGTACAACAACAACCTGTTTTCTTCCAGTGTACCTGTACAGCGTGTTGTTGTCCTCCAGATCCTCCGTGCCCCAGCGACCTTTCACATCTTCAATCACATGGTTCTTCAGAAACTTCTTCAGGAGCTGCACCGTCTGCTGCCTGGTGA
This sequence comes from Thalassoma bifasciatum, assembly GCA_008086565.1. Taxonomy (NCBI): domain Eukaryota; kingdom Metazoa; phylum Chordata; class Actinopteri; order Labriformes; family Labridae; genus Thalassoma; species Thalassoma bifasciatum. Next base: position 40,160 of record RPOG01002072.1, on the reverse strand, counting down.
CGTCAGGGCCAAAGTTGCTGTTGTTTCTGAGCAGCTGGTGCAGCCAGTCTACGGCTGCAGAGGCGGTAAAGCAGGAAGCGTGATGTCTGAAGTTTTGGCGGTGTTTTTTTAGGGGCATACCAGCCCGAAACAAACGAGTCACCTCATTCCACTACAAGAGGACAGAAAATTAGAGAGTTTGAATTAAAGTCAACACACATGCATGCAAAACAGATCTCAGAGTTCAACCAGAATTGGATTTTCTGACTGTGTACTTCAAAGACTGTCCTTACAGGCTTGGAAACCTGTGCAGGAAGGAACTATTTAGAATTTTTATTGGTTTCAATCTTATTTTGTGGCACTGTAACAACAAAAAGGAGTACTTTTTTGTTGCTTGCTGCAACCCTGAGGGCTTAAAATATGATTTATGCCAGTCTTTATCCTAAAGAGCCAGCACACAGCCAACATTAGCTGTAACAAATACACAGTATTTGTAAGGTTGATGGTTTTGTTATTAGACCCTCTATTTAATCATCTAAAAGACAAAAATCAAACCAGTAGCCGTAGAAGTAGCTCCACACCTGCTCTCAAACTGATAATTTCCACCATCAAACTCATAAATTTCTGTCAGTTCCTTAAGATTTTAAAGTTTACACCTTAAAGGTGTATTATTGTACACATAAAATAACTGATAATACAACCAATAACCTGTCATAAACACGAATGCACTACTCACATTTTAATCAAAGTTGTTATGTGGATATGTTTATTTTTTTTAAGTACATATATCCACTGAAATCAGACACTTCTGTTTGTACATTGTTAATATCTTTATATTTATACGACCTGTTTTATCTGTTCCCACCATCAGATTGAGGTAAATATCTTGTAATGTGAAAACTACGAGGCAATAAATCTGAATCTTACCCTTGTGATGTAAATTAATACATAACTATTACAGAAGTTTTAAAAATCCATTAAACTAAGCAAGTGATAATGTCTCATTTTCAGTTTTAAAAAAAAAAGTATGCATGTATGTTGATTTAGTATGAGCAACATTTACCAGACTGGCCAAAAACGTCCTTTTTAAAGTTATTTGAAGACAAAACTATGTCTGAATTGCTTGTAAGAGTATAGAAATCTGCCAGTGGTATGTGAAAAAAAAGTTTCTTGTTTAAAGTCATTATTCTTATGTCAAGAAACTTGAGGAGCAAAATTTTCTTTCCCCATTGACAGAAATTTTTCTTTACTCATTTCTGGATTTTTGAGTTGAATGTGGCTCATATCAAGTACACTAAAACTTCTATTTTAAAAAAATAAATAAATAAATAACTTAAAATAAGACAAACACTTGCTTCTGTTTCAATTCTAGTTTTGTACCAATGTTAATTGCAAAAGTGAGGGGTGATGTTCATGTATACAGTGATTTAAATGTGTAAGAATATCCTATACTCTTTTGAAATGGCAGAATAAATCATCATATGTCTTCTCATGATGTTAAGTAAAGTTTAATTTAAAGACAAAGAGATAAATTGTTTGTAAATGGAACAAGGACCCAAGCTCCATTTTAATACACCAACTAAGTCGTCGTTTAATAAACACTGGGTCGTTGGAAAGACTCATTTAAAACTAACAATAAACACAAGTTTCACTTTAACACAACACTTTATTTTAATAACACGCGTTATCGTCCTCAGTTAAACTCAAACGGACTCAACAGTCTCTGACCTGACGTTAACTGTGTTTTCTGTTAACCACCTTCAAGACTGAAAAACTCACCAGTTTTGTGGCTCGGTACGGTCCAGGAGTGATAACATGAGAGCTCATAGTGCCAAATAAAATAAAAAAGAAGAAAAGAAACCAGTGCTGGGTCTAAATCTCTGAAAAAAGCAGAATAAAATCCATGACTCCGGGATAATCGGCTCCACTGCTGCTGCTTCTTTTCCGTCTGTTCAAAATTACGAGCCTCGTTGTTCTCGCACCGGATTGGACGAGACACTGATCACGTGATCAGCCTCAGCGCGAGGAGGGTGGAGGATCAAAACAGTCCGAAATACTTCAAATACCTGAAATTATTCATTATTTTCTGCTTAAAATTAGAGAAGAACCCGCAAGTTAGCAATAAGAAACTGAAAAAAGTTTGTTTGTTGAAAAATTTTCCCGTATGTGAAGATGAAATTTGAGTTAAAAGTCAAAATTTCGCATTTTTGTCTCCTCAAAATATCAAAATTTGGGCTTTTTTCCTCAATTTTTTTTTTTTTACCTTTGACCTCAAAATAACGACTTTTGATCTCAATATTTTGACTTTTTTTCTCCAAAATTTTGACTTCTCTCATTATTAAGGCATGAAATATTAAAATCTTTAGCTTTTTATCTCCAAATTCTGGCTTTTTATGTCTTAACTCTGACCTTATTTTTCAAAATGTTTTCTTTATTACCTCAGACTTTTTTTTAAAATCTCAAAATACCGTGTTTTGCCTGAAAGTTCTGAATTAAAATGGGCTAATAAATAAATAAAAATCTCAACAAAGCCAGATTTTCTTTTTTTTTTTTAACTGGTGGAAACTGGCTTCCATGAATTTTCAAACTAAGCTTAAAAATATTATTCTATTTCATTTATTTATTTTTGCTGTTGTAATGCCAAAAACTGTTCAACTTGACACTATCTTTGCTAGTTTTATTTCTTGTAGTATGTGACTGAGACACAGTCAAGAAACTGCCGTGTCAGCAATTCAACAATGGCAATCAATCCAGTGGTGGAATTTACATTAGCATCACTTAACAGGGAGGCTGAAAGGGATTATTTATGGTGGAGGGGTGAGATAGAGGAAGACAGTGGAGGTTAGAGACATTTTCAAAGGCATGAAAAGTAGGAGGAAGGGTTTGGCTTAAGCTGGTTTCATTGAGGTGTAAATGTGAGGTAACAGTACACTAGGACAACTAATTAATTACTCCACTTCTGAGACCCCATGGAGACATGGTTAAGGACAGAAGTATCCTAACCGTCAGATATCTAGCCTTAAATGTAAACATAGTCATCATTGATGCAGAGTTCAAGGCCTGTGTTGGCACTTTGGGATTTTCTCATTAGCTGGAAATTGATTTCTAAACTTGTTGTAGGAAAATTGCATCACTTTCTCAAAGGAGGATTTTTGAGAGAAAATGAAAATTATCTTCAGGTAATGTGAATCTCTCTGTGTCAAATTTCCATTGTTCTGCAGGGAGCAGTTAAAAAATCCAAGTGGGAAATGGTGTTTCATAAAGGGACTCTTTTACTCCAAGGTGGATACGTATCAGCAGACAAAACAATATGAAAGGCAAAAAACCAGTAAAAGAAAAAATGCAGACAACATACAAATCAATCTTAATGGAGAAATACTAGTGCAAAATATTGAGCATCAAAGTACATACTCTCAATTGTTGGCTGGAGAAATCTGATGTTTCAATACTGTATCCAAACTAAGGCCTGAAGAAGCGTTGCCTAATTTTGAGAACAACTCACACGCATAGAAAATTCTAAAAACTTGATCAGGGCTGCCTCCTGCTGGTCATCATGGCATGTGCAATCCACATTTCACTCTTATCAGCTCAGTGGTTCTGCAATTTCAATTTTTGAAAGTGTTGTTCATACCCAGAACGGAAATAAATAAATAAATAAAATGCCTGAGGTGCTCCATTAGGCCAGCCAACTGAAAATTAGACTGCGTTTGTGCATATATTACTGTTTTTCCCCCCTCAATTAATGTGCCTTCCCTCTTCATCAAGGGTCTTGTATGTTAAGAAGTATGGAAATCACATGAAACATTTTACGTTTGCATAGTTCATATGATATTTAACCTCTATCTTAAGTAACATTTTAACAGCAAATGATGAAATACCCAAATGGTAAGTTTTTCATTTTTTTTTCAATGTTAAAGGGCATTTTATGACTAAACTACAGGCCCCTGACAATCCTGATCACAACTTTTGGGACCACTACATAAATATTATTAGTAATGATCCTGTTTTAATCTGTTTGACATAAAAAAGTCATTAATTTCAATAAGGGATCCCACATTTGTAAGACATGTGATTCATAAATGTTTTAGTGTTTGGCTTATGTAGTGGGAGAAAAGGTATCTGTACTGTATTGGGCAGTGGTGGGCAGATCGATCTAAAATATCAATATATATCAACATTGACATCAGTATTGATCAACACTTGAAAATATCAGTATTTTGCCTTTTTCGTAATTATTACATAACATTATGTTTCTGTAACAGTTAATTTACCAGTATGTGCAAGCTGCTTGAGCAAAATGATACATTTAATGCTGGAATATTATAATTGTTGATATCCATGAACATTCAAATTTACTGTTTTGCAACGAAGCAGAGAAAAAAATCAACCATATCATAATTTTCTGGTCGATTTTTTAAAATATTTTTTACCTTCATTCATGAACATTGTAGTTTTTAGTGGCTGTGTGTTATTCTTGATTAATTTTGACACACTCACTTTCTATGTAAAAAAGTATCAGTGTCGATATTGGTGATACTGGCCCTATATTTACTTGGTATCACACATAGACTGTATAATGAGTATAACCAATGACTGTACATATACTCATTACACAGTCTATGAGTATAACTGTATAACTGACTGTATAGACTGTATAACTATATACAGTCAATGGTATCACACACCGTTACCATTGGATACCAGCAGTACGCACCCGCAGTAACAACACATCAACTGTGATTTATTGTGAACTTGAGTCGGATATACAACCAACTGAAAGCCACCCCAGAACATTTTTATTAGACATTCACATATTACAGCAAACAATCATCTCTTTTACAACATTACAGCTGTCAGGACTGCCCCTCCACCAAAACACTGCCGTGACCCGGATTCGAACCGGGGTTGCTGCGGCCACAACGCAGAGTACTAACCTCTATACGATCACGGCTAGATACTATAGCGACAACACTAAACAAGAGTGTACAAAAAAATACTGCCAGTAGCGTGAACGTAACACACTAAATTATAATTTCACAGTTTAGTTAATTTAATGTCGTATAAATGTGACAAGCGTTTGCTGGTGGGTTTCGGCTTCATTTCACATTAACGGCTAAATATCACGGTACCGTTCATGTTTGCTCAAAGATATTTTCTTAATCAACAGAGCGCTCACTCTTTTATAATATTACACTAGATCGTCGTCGGAAAAAGAGAATTTTTCTGATCTATATGTGCGTAGGAAGCTTTCGATAAAGACCTAATATGTTTGAAGTAGCTCATATAGTTCGTAAAATAATGCTTTTTATTGTTGTAAAAATATATGAATCAGAGTGAGACATCTTCATGTTCAGTTGTTTTTCATTGAGGGGCGCGGCTTACGGCCGTTTAAATACACTGCCGATACTTGATTGGTCGATTCGCGTGTATTCGAATGGAGTCCATACTTTCTCTTCACTGATTGGGCAGGGTGCATCGGCTACTCGCCACTGATTGGCGGATAGAATTAACGGTCGAATTTCAAACCAGTGCTGTAGCTTGTTGAGGGAAGTGTGTGTATCAACGTTTGTTAGAAGACGTCAATGCTTGTAGCAGCGCACATGGACCAAAAAATGGTCTGAAAACTAACCTCGTAGAGTGGCCAGGTGTGGAATTAAACATGACCGAATCGTTACCGTCAACGCGAGGAGGATTTTTGGAGATAAGTCCGGTGCGGGGAGACGACGCGAACAAGGAGAATGATGTTCCTGTTCTGAGTTTGATCCAGTTTTCGAAGGCTCCGTTTGTGACATTTGGGACAGTAAAGTTGGGAACCTCCAAGTCTGCTATTCTGCGAATTGAAAACCCCACAGAGGATGCAGAAGCAGATGTTACTATTGAGAGGATTCCCTCTCACAAAGGCTTTTCTGTGGACTACAACAGCTTCACCATTCAGGTTTGTCAGCATGCTCAGGCTTTGTCCAGTTGTTGTCATGTGCAGGAGTTTGAGTCAAAGTTTAGCCTGAAAAACAGTATTTTTTCTCCTATAATACTGGTGTTTGTGTGCTTTTTTGTCTGCAGCCTGAAGGCTCATTCAGTTTGACTGTAACCTGGACCCCAACAGAAGATTGTGGAGTCAGAGAGCTCATCATTTTCAATGCTAATGGAGTCCTCAAACACCAGGCTGTTCTGCTGGGGAGGGCAGAGGCCCCAAAGAAGAAAAAAGTGAGTCTTACATGAAGACCAAGGGCCTGTTACAGAAAGAAATGTGATATATCTGCAGGAATTTATTGAAAGAAGTTCAAAACCAAAAGATTAAGATTCCCTTTTACTACCTCCTCCATCAAATAGTTAAACACATTTTGAGTTACCATATTACAATAAGGGGAGCCTCTAACTTAACTTAAACTGATTAAGTCATCTCTACAACTTGGTAGAAGTATGCAATGGATCTTAAGCTTTTTTTTTGTTGTTGCACCACCACAGTCAAGTTGTTGAGATGATATATTGAAGGCACACAAATGTCCCTTTGTTTTGCAAAATGACTGTTTTGCACAATTGCATTCAATCACAAGTAAAAGTTAGTTATTGCACTTATGTAGAGATGAAAAAAATTCACAAATGCAGTTTTTCCTTGTTTCATTCAGTATTTCCCTTGGTTGAAGTAACACTGCTCAATATTTTGTTGCATACTTACAGATATCAAAAATTTTCAATGCCCTGGATATTTGTGAGATTTTTTTTCTAAATTAGCATTTTATGTGACTTTCCCCCCCCATTTGTGGCATTTGTATGAAATTTTATAATATGACTACCAAGTGACACTTCAGCCACCGGGTAGAGGTCAACACTTTAAAAACTGAAAGGTTTCTTTAAAAAAAAAGGAGAAAATAAGATACTCAGTTTTGTGCAAAACAGAGTATGCAAAATATTTGTGCCATTGTATTATTAAATTTTCTACTAAATGTGAACTATTAGGCATGTTGGAAAATTAATAAAGGCTCTTTTCTGCAAAATGCTAAGCTTTGAATCTCACTTAAGTATCATTCAATTCTTTTATTGTTGCCACCATATCATCCACAATCTATCTCCAGCAAAGGGGCAGGAAAAGAAAAGAGAAAAAAGACAATTTTGCTAAAATCTAGGGGGAATTGAAGGGGAATTTTCTGTGAATTATTTTGTCAACCAGCTGCAGACAGCGTTTGAGTTTGTCTTTACTGAGTGTCATTAGTCCCACTGGAAAGAAACTCAACTCTACATTTTCATGCATTAAATTTCTTTTACTTGTGTTTCAGAAAAGCTTATGGGACACAATCAAAAACAAAAGAGAGGGCAGCAACGCAGCTGCACCCAGGAGGAAGAAAACAGAACAGCCGCTCAAGATGGCGGCAAATAAAACCTTCCAAGTGTCCCGAAAGTCTCAGTACAAACGGGAGAAGCCTCGCAGCCCTCTCGCCTCCCTCAACGAGGGCCAAAAAGTGCGAGAGCGCTCCCTCACGGCGAGCAACCCCACTGATGATTCCTATTTGAAATCAGAAAAACAGGAGACTTTAAAACCCACCCAGAGACGATCTGTGGCTCTGTCTGACCAGGAGAACTTTCACGTTCAGAGAAACTCTCCTCTTGTTCTGCTGGTTCCAGCTGCCAAACTGATGGATACATCAGATACTTTGTTGAGCAAACCTGAAAACAAAGATCTGAGCAGAATGTTGAACCTGACACTGTCACCCATCGGGACTCCAGAGAGGTTTAAGAAGCTCATGCCTCATATTCAGTCAGAGAGCGCAGCTGTTTTAAAGTCTGCAGATGAAGCTGAAGACTGTGACAGAGATTTAACAGGAGCTCCAGTCCCGTCTTTAAAGGACGCTCTCGCCCTCATCGACTCTGATCTGAGTCAAATACAAACAAGTCCCCGAGATTCAAATTCAAGCTGTGGCTTTTCTGATTCACTGGAATCAAAGAGCGGCTGCAGACCTGTCTTACACACATTTCCAGACAGCCCACCTGTGTCAGAGTCCAACGAACCACGGCTGACGTTTTTTGTCGGCAAAGTGGTGGATAGTCCAGGAGCTGATGCAGCAACAGGAAGAATAAAAAAAGCTTCTTTTACCTCGGCCACGGTGATTAAAAGCAAAGCACCAGAGGAGGCAAACTGCTTGAGTGGAAGGAAAATAAAGAAGTCAAGGCGAAGGCTCTTAGAGAAAACACTGGAGCTTTCAGACAGCAGCGGGAAGTCCGAGTCTGGACCAGGAACTCCAGGTCTTCCTGTTATAGATCCAAGCCCAGGAACCAGTGAGGTTGACGGAAACCAAACCCTGACTCCACGTCTCGACTGCTCACCTACACCTGTCACCTTCCCCGTCACCTCTCTGTGTCCCACTCGTTTCTCCTTCTCAGCCGCCGCAGAAGCCCCCTCTCCTGTCGCTCTTACCGTCACATCCCCCTCACCTTTGAGCTCATCCTCTCCTCTTCACCACAGCACCACGTCGCAACGTGACCCCTGTGATCTGTCTCCAACCGTCTTTGCTCCTCCGTGCCTTCAGGAAAACCCCTTTCCCATTCACATGGCAGTGAAGGGCAAGAAAAGGAAGAGCGAGGAGTTTTTGAAAAGCGATGGGAAGATTCAGGAGGCTGGGAAATCTGAGCGGGTTAAGAGGAGCAGGGTGGTGGCTGCAAAAACGGAGTCCACAAGAACGCTGCAAGAAAAGAGACGAGCAGCACAGAGACAACAAACGTGTGCAACAGGTGAGCGGATGCAAAGTTTGTGATAAAACTTAGCCATAGTGCAGCATTACTTTATATATTACTTTTTACTTTTACCTAAAATGTGTCAGAATACCTGACAGGTTTTTTTTTGCAGTAGATGTTTTCTGCTCTACACCAGTGTTACTCAACCCTGCTCAACCAAAGAGACAAATTTTTGAAAACTACCTTTGCACGAGAAACAACCTAAGTGGTAGAAAGTGGCAAAACAGCAAAAAGTTTCAGGTTGCAAAAAATGTTAAAAGAGCAGCAAAATTTGGAAAAAAGGTTGAAATTTTGAAGAAAAGCTGGAAAATAGTCTAGAAAAGTGACTAAAATGGGTAAAAATTAGAAGCAGATTTTTTTTGAGGGAAAATAAATGAACATACTTTTCAGATTTTTTGGGTTTTTGCTATCCGTAAGCCATAATCATCAACATTTTAAGAAACAAAGGCTTGAAAATTTCACTCTTTGTTTACTCTGTGTAACATTTGAATTTCAACTTTCTAAAAAAAGGGGCCAAAAATATTGTGCTTTTGATTATATTCTAATTTTTGAGATGTACCTGTACATGCTCACCATTTCTTTTTCTGGATTTTCTTTTGCAAATGCCCCCTTTTCCTCTTCATTTATGTTTTTCTTATTTGAAACAAGAATGAAAACAAATATAATCTCATTCAATATAACAAGTGATACCAGATTTGCCATGTACAACAAATATGGCGCTCTTTTTTAAGACAGAGTGATTCATTGCCTGTTTGTTTAACAACACATAAGATGGGGAACCTAAAAATAACTGCAAAATAAATGGAAATAGCAATGTAGGGAACAACAATAGCAATCCTTTTAATTTTGCAAATCCTACAGCCTTAGTATTAACATCACATTTGCTTAAACAGGGTTGGGGTTGTCCATAAACAAAGGCACTAAAATTAATTTTAACACGTCTCTTTCTTCAGGCTCTGTTCGCTCCATGGCGACCTCCTCTCTAAAGTCTGTGAGGTCTGCAGTTCCCGCTCGTGCAAAACCAGCGAGCTCCAAACCCGCCTCAAGAGGTATCATATCATGCCATAGGAGTTGATTTCATGGCGTCTTATTTAATCTTTCTGTTGTTTAAATTTGTGGCAGATTTAATGTTGCCTTTTGTTTCGTCCTCTCACAGCTCCGCCCTCTCTGAAGGCCGGCGCCTCGTCTGTGAAGGCTGCGAAAGTTGTTGCTGTCGCCCAGTCAAAGCTGACCTTTATAAAGCCGGTGCAGACGGGTACGTGATATCAGAAACCTGCTGAATGAGTTTTTCTGTGAGGGCAGGATGATTTGTGAAATTGTTGTGTTTCTTTGAACTCCAGCCATACCCAGACACCCGATGCCCTTCGCTGCCAAAAACATGTTTTACGACGAGAGATGGATCGAGAAACAGGAGAGAGGGTTCACCTGGTGGATCAACTACGTCCTGACCCCTGATGACTTTAAAGTCAACACTGAAGTTAAAGGTAACATCACTGCACAGCTCATTTAAAGAGTCTGAGCATTTTAAGATTCTTTATTTGAGCGAGAGTGAGAGGAATCACTCTTTGATTTCTCTTGAGCAGAAAACGCCGTCTCCATCGCCTTGGGCAGCCACGACAAGTACAGTGTCCCTAAAGCCCCAACCAAGGAGGAGATGTCCTTCAGCACATACACGGCTCGACGCAAGCTCAACCGACTCCGACGTTCAGCCTGTCAGCTGTTCACGTCGGACGCCATGGTCAAAGCTATTCAGAGGCTGGAGGTGGAGGTGGAGGCCCGGAGGCTGCTCGTCAGAAAAGACCGCCATCTCTGGAAGGACATAGGTAAATGAACTGATTTGAAATGCCTCAAAGGTTCAATCAAACATACAAAAATCCAGAATTTAATGCTACTTTCTTGTGACCTTTTAGGTGAGCGGAAAAAAGTCCTCAACTGGCTTCTGTCGTATAATCCGCTCTGGTTACGGATCGGACTCGAGGTATCCTGCTTTCTCTGCTTTGCAGCTCTTTTCATGTAGACTCCGAACTTCTCTCGCTTGATACAATTTTGCTCCTTCTCAGACAATCTACGGGGAGTTGATCTCGCTGGAGAGCAACAGTGACGCTTTAGGACTCGCCATGTTCATCCTCCAGCGGCTGCTGTGGAACCCGGACATCGCTGCAGAGTACAGACACGCCAAAGTGCCTCATCTTTACAAAGACGGTAATTTATGATCCAAAGACAAGTGCCGTCCAAATTTACCATATAATTAATGTCAACATAGGCCTAAATAAGATTTTATTTTAAATATAAGCTCATGAAATGTCTGTGAAACATGTTATTTTACCTGAAAAGTGGAAGGTTCTTGAATCTTAGATGGCACTCAAACTGAGAGATGTACTCATAATTTATCAATTCTACTCTGTCTGATTAGCATTGTTTTTTTGTGTGTAGTTTTGCTTTTTCTATTAACAATCAAAGGTGTAAACTGCAGCACACAGATTCTTGTGAAAAGAAGAGAGAGGAAGGAGTAAAAATGCATTCAGGAAAACTTTACCTCAAGATTAAAAAATGCAAATGGTTGGCAGGATAAAACACCTTATAAAAACCTTTATTGTGGGAGTAAAAATGTTAACATGACATTATTTGTTTTACACTGCAAAAATAGCACATACCATCCTTGTTTGAGTCTTTAAGGGTTTCAGAAAGTCTTAAATTTGATTTAAATAAGTGTGCAAGAACCCTGGTTGGTGTGTTTGGTTCAGCATTACAATACAAAGATGGAAAACAATTAATGGAAAGAAATAGTACTGACAGAAAACTTAGGAATTATAGTTTTAGTTCACATTCAGTTTTTGTGTCACATCTCTCCCCCTTTTCTCCGTTAGGCCACGAGGAGGCGCTGTCCCGCTTCACTCTGAAGAAGCTGCTCCTGCTGGTGTGTTTCCTGGACCGAGCCAAAGAGTCTCGGCTGATCGAGCACAACCCCTGCCTGTTCTGTCTGGATGCAGAGTTCAAGGTACACAGAGACAAATGTAGAAATAATAAACTTAAAAACCTCCTTTTCTCAGATCTATGAGGCTTAGTTGACCGTTTTAGTCTAATCTGATGCAAAAGAACAAAATGAGGCCTACTCAAAGTATGAATTTGTGGAGAAATTGAGACAAAAAAAGTCTCTTTTTGTTTATTTCTCAACTTTTTAACATGTTTCAGAAAGTTATCATCATATCCACTAGCTGAAGCTGAAAAAGTCAACGTGTCAGAAAGCTCTTTTGGTGATTTTTTTTTAGGCTCCTGGTTCTAGATAATAACAAAAAAAAGAGTCAGAACCAACTTTTATCGCCAGTTATGCTTGAACATACAAGGAATTTGTTTTAGTATACTGTGCTCTCTTGTACAAGGTCATAGTAAGGCAAAGAAGGGAAAATGATAATATAAAAAATTTTGCATATAGAATAATATCAACAACTGTAAACAGAAAAGAATAGCAAATAGACAAGACTGATATTTAATGCAAGGATACAGATACTTGATGAGGATGCTTAACAAAAGTTGCATAAATATAAATCAAAAGTTTATGAGGAGAAATGTTCAGGGAAGAACCAGTGAACCTGTGCTCCCACTGGCTCCTATCTGCCGTGCATTAACCTCTTCCCTGCTGTATCGTCTTGTCCTCCACAGACCAGTAAAGACCTGCTCCTGGCCTTTTCCAGAGACTTCCTGAGCGGTGAGGGGATCCTCCCCCGGCACCTGGGCTACCTCGGTCTGCCCGTCTCCCACGTCCAGACGCCTCTGGATGAGTTCAACTTCGCTGTGAAGAACTTGGCTGTGGACTTGAAATGCGGCATTCGTCTCGTGTGAGTGAAACCTCCAGAATTTTAATGTGGCCCTCTTCTCCACGACGTGCTTTTCTCTAAAGGTCATGCTCAGCTCCAGGGCAGTAAACCCGCAGCTGAGACGGGATCAGGGTTTTTGTCTTAAGTGTCAGACGAGGATTTTCTCTCAGACTGATGCAACAGTGCTGCTCCTGATGGTACTTCAAACTCAGTTGTGTGTTTCTTTCAGAGTTTACCTCTGTTGACAAACAGACACAGATTGGACATGCTTGCACAGTAATCTCTTCCCTTGAGATCCAAATGAAGTTAGATTTGTAGTTTTTAATTTTTCAAGGGTCTGTCTGAAGCGCTATGGCAGGAGTCACAGAAGGAGACGTTTTGGAGGAGGCCACTGATAATTTTTGGAGAGAAAGATGTCATCGCAGCGAAGGGATTTGTTCATCCTTTTAATGTTGAGAGGGTTGATTTAAAAACAAGCCAAAGTGTACAGGTTGCAGTGCACATGTGATCATCTGTATCTCGTTACCATCCCGATTTAAGTTCAGGTTTTTGTCTAAGAATATGAGAAAATATAGCAGTTTTTTTTTCACCATCTTCACCAAAAGTGTCTCTGTTAGTTTGGTGCAAGCAAAAGCTAGAACAAAACAGACCAATGAGCTCCCAGTAAACAAAACGATGTGATGAACAACACAGCTAGGAGCTAATGTTAACGTTAGAGGTGTTGATCTCAACTCAACTTTATTTATAAAGCACTTTAAAAAAACCCACAGCCAAAACAAAGTGCAAAGTTCAAACAATTGATTCATTTTAAAAGCCAAAGAATAAAAATGGGTTGGGCGGATCAACAATAGAAACAAAGATAACTTTATATTTCTTTCCAGCAAAGTGACAACATGTTGCTTCAAATATGATGTTGTCTCGTCTTAGAACGGATAGAGACATCCTTTTTTTCATTCACGTTGGGTTGATGTTTTGGTCGATGGCAGGACTTTATCCAGAGAAGACACTTTTCTGGGTTGATATGTGGATTAGGAAAGGGTAAAAAAACATACAGCCAGTCGCTTAGCCTCTCAGGATACCTTGTGTTGGAGTTGCATGAACATGGTTTGAGCATTTTCAAATTTAAAATCTCAGAAAAAATCATAAAACTGAATGAAAACTGACTTTGTGCAGTGCATTCCTGTCAATGTTGTATCAGTGGCTATATGCACTTTGATTGGCTCATCCTGTTTGAGGGCGGGACTTAGCCAAAGGTCAATTTCAAGGCAAAAATAAAGCTGTTTCTGTAAGTGATTAATAAAAGTGTTTTGTTCTTCCAGCCGTGTGATGGAGCTCCTTATCCAGGACTGGAGTTTATCAGTCAAACTGCGTCTGCCGGCCATCAGCCGCCTTCAGAAAGTCCACAATGTTGACCTGGCTCTACAGGTGCTGAAAAACAGAGGGGTGGATCTGAAGGATGAGCATGGTAACTATAACCTCTTTATTCCTAAAACTGTACCTGCTCAGTTTTTTTCATTACCTGAATCAATCACTTGTGCAACAACACCTGCAGCTTCACAGCACGTTCTGTGCTCGATCACAAACAGCTGTTGTTGTGCAGCTGCACAGTGAAAACTTGGGCTGTTTTACCCTTTGTGATGCTTTGTTGGATGTGTTTGAACTTCATTTTTCTGAATGATTACTTCTGCATGATTTAGCTGTGACTAAAATGGAGACCTTGATTTGGTTTTGGGCCTCAGAAACAGCTGTGAATTATATCATTAACTGATGTTTTGAAACACTATCCTTGTTATCAGGCGCTGCCATTGACGCCAGAGACATTGTTGATGGTCACAGAGAGAAAACTCTGAGCCTCCTGTGGAAAATCATCTTTGCATTCCAGGTATGTATCCCACCTTTTTTTTGGAGTTTTAAGTTTTCTTTTTTGGAGCCAGTTGTCTGATGAAGCGTTTCTCCATAAAGGTGGAGGTGATTTTGAACGAGGATCAGCTCAGGGAGGAGATCGGCTTCCTGAGGAGAAGCTTCAGAACGAAACAGAGGTTAGCGTCTCTCAAAGTAGACCGAGGATTTCAGCGGAGTCCTGCAGGAAACCGGGCGGCGTACGAGCACAGCAGCACGAAGATCACGCTGCTGATGGAGTGGGTCAGAGCCGTGTGTGACTTCTACAACCTGAAGGTACGTTTTTACTTGTATTCCCCTGGTAAGAGAAGATTCTTTGATGCTGAAGCGTCACTTTGCTTTGATTCCTCTTCTTGTTGTACAGGATGTAACTTTGTCATTTGATGTATTATTGAGCTGTTATTTTGTTTCAGCCTCTGGCGCTCCTTCTCTTTGGTGTAAGTTTTACCTGCAAACACTTTGAAGAGTTTGTGATAAACTCTTTACTTTGAAGCTGCCTCTAAAGACGCTTTTCTCTGCTGAAAAAACATCTCTGACCTGCTTCATAAAAATGTTTTTAGTTATCTTGTGTTAAATCATCAAGAGAAAATGACAGGACTAACTTTTAAAAAACCGTCTTGAGTCTGTTATCCTGAATCAAACACTTATCTAGCTGTGTGCAATTAATTGGCAGTTGTAAAGTGCCTGATTTTCACAATAACAGCAGAAATTGGTAACAAATATTCAATTCAAGCCTTTAACATATGAAGTTAGTGAGTTTTTCCCTCCCTCTTTATGACATTGAGACTGAATATCTGTGGGCCATAAACAAAGAATGACATTCTGTAATGCACAATTTTTCCGACTCCTATTTCAAATAGAACAACCAGTAAATTAAGACAGCAAATAAAAAATCATCAAGTAGTCATCTTTTTAAGCCTAAACTTTGTTCAGCTTAAGTTGAATAAAAGTCTATACACTATTATCACAAAATAATGACCACTTGAGCTGTTTTTAGGATGCTGCGTGTGCTATATATTCTTTCTCATTTCATGGTAATCTTATAAGAAACTGCAAAAAATGTTGATATGAATCTTTTCATAGCATAACTTGAAAAATTAATAATCAGAAAATGACAGGGATAAGGGCAACTTGTCCAAAAAGTTGAACTACTTCAAATAAGAGCGCTGCAGAAAAAAAAAAGATCTGAACGTGATTAGATTTGGTGCAAAGAACTTCAAATCATATTGGATTTAAAAAGAAAATAGATGCCAGGGCAAATGAATAGGATATTTATGTAGTCATTAAGTACTCACCCAATCCAATGCAGTGAGAGGCATCTTCTGAGTGATGTGTGTTGATCTGGCATCCTAATTTATCTTTCCTCACAACTGTTTTAGTTTCCTCCTCCTCATTTTTTGACGTCTTGAGACCTCAGAGCGTATGCGCTTTCAGAAATCCCACAAAAACTGATCATTAACTTCTCTCTGTCTTCTACAGGTGGAGAACTTTACTGTGACGTTCTCAGACGGTCGTATCCTCTGCTACCTCCTCCACCACTACCACCCCGGCCTCCTCCCGGAGCAGGCCGTCAGTCACAAGACCACTCAGACCGTCGAGTGCTCGCAGAGGGGACGCGTGGAGCTCGACTGCTCTGCCAGCGACTCTGATAACTCCTTTGACCTCCTGCCAACGGGCTGGAGTGGTACGTGAGGGTTTTTGCAGATACTGTTTCTGAAGTTTAAAAGAAATCAAAAAGCAGACACTGAGTTGTGTTGATGGCATCTATGTTTTTTTTAAACGGTGAACAGGCTCAGACTCTCCTTCAGTAGAATTCAAAGAGCTGCTGGAAAATGAGAAAAACAACTTCGGACTCGTGAACACCGCCGTGTCTTTCCTGGGCGGAGTCCCCGCTATGATCAACCCGGCCGACATGTCCAACACCATCCCCAACGAGAAGGTGAGAGCAGAGAGGTGGACTCCGCCCTCTGCAGGCGATATTTTACAGTTTTGTAAGAATTAAACAGATCAGATGCCTGAGAATTTAAGTCTGTCCCTTTAAAAGTGCACATGCAGCTCCATCCTCACCCTCCTGCTTTTCCCTCCCAGGTGGTCATGTCCTACCTGTCCTTCCTGTGCACTCGTCTTCTGGACCTGAGGAATGAAACCAGAGCAGCTCGAGTCATCCAGGGCGCCTGGAGGAAGTACAAACTGAAGAAAGATCTGCAGATCTACAAAGTTAGTCAGGGGTTTGACAATGCTTAGCACTGACTCCTACAGTTCTGTGACTGTTTTTAATTTTGTCTTTTTATCTGATTTTATACTGAAGGCTTTTTTGTCTCTTTACCTGCAATAAAAAGAGTTTACATTGATTATTGTGTGCAATATTCATCTTCTTACTTTCCAACATATTTAATTACAAGCTTTCATTTTTAATTGTTTTGATAGATTCATAAAAGACTTTGTTGTCTGTGAGTAAATTAGGTGCATGAAACTAAAAATGAGTCTCTCTTCAATACTGCACACAATTTTCAGTTTTTCTAGGGTCAAAATGATAAAAAAAAAAAAAATTCTGTTTTTCTCAAACTCCTGTCATAACCCTAAGAAAGTGCAGACTAAGTCAAGTCTATCTTGTGATGTGTTTTTCACAGGAGAGAAACACAGCTGCTGCAAAAATCCAGTTGCTTGTGAGGAGTTTCCTGCAGAGGCGAAGAGCTCAGAGACAGAGTCGAGCTGCGGTTATCATCCAGTCAGTGTGGAGAGGTTACGCCGCCCGCAACAGGATGAGGCTGGAGAAAGAGGCTCAGCTTCGGGCTCTACGTCACAAGGCAGCGACTGTCATCCAGGTAGGTTTGGTAGTTAATGAAATAAACAACCAAAGAGGGACATGCGTGATTCAGCAGCTCTGATGAGTCCATTACACCTAGAATTGCTTGAGACTGCTTTCATGATGTGTTTTTATAGAAGTTTTAATACGGAAGTTTACTGCAAAAGTGCCATGGAAACAACATTTTCTCAAAAACAGATCACTAGGTGTGAATAACAGAGGGATCTATGTACTCCACGGCCAAATTCTTCTCCCAAAAGTCTCTAGTTTGTTGTCGCTGCCACACATATGGACCCTGGTGTTCATATTTAATCTTCTGACTTTGTCTGTTGACAACATCAGCAACAACAGTAACCCCCATCCAACAGTTCAGCTCTTAAAATGTTTGTGGTATCCATGGTTACCACAGGTTACAGCCCTCCTTTCTTCTTTAGCATTCCACAAATTGAATCTCATGGGACGAGATTTTACTCAAGTTGTGTGCAATGGTACTTTATTGAAACCTCAGAAATATCACTTTTATTTTGTGATAAATTATAATGAAAATCCAACTTCTGACATAATTATTATACAGTAAAGTTAGATCTGAGAGCTCTGTTATTGTTTATATCTTTTAAGTCACTAAATGTGTTCAAACATTGTGGTGTCATCATTTAAGACTGATGGAATCAAAGCTCACCTGTCCCTCAGGTGTCTCTTGAAACCAGATGATCAGTGGTCTGTTTTCTGCAGTGTTACCTGCTGCATGAACATCAACAAACTCTACTTCTGAGCAAGGAACATGTTCACCATTAGGGGCAATATGAGCAAAATATGTCAGGGTGTTTTTATGGCAGGATCAGGATTTAGATTTTGTTTTTGAGACTATTGTGACCTGCAGTATTTCTTATCTTATGACAAAATATTCATTCAAAGAGTTGTTGAGTTTCTGCAGAATGTGCAGAGCTTTAACTTCATACTTCGAATGTAGTTTAGTGAGACGTTACAATATTAAGACCTTGTGAGACTTTATTTTGACAGGATCTTGTTTGTTATGTCCCAACAGGCTCAGTGGAGGATGTTTTCAGTCATGAGAGCTTATCAGCGCCTCAGGTACTACGCCATTGTCGTCCAAGCACAATGGCGAATGAGGAGGGCCGCCTCTGCTTACGGGAGAGTCTGTTGGGCAGTGACAGTCATTCAAAAGCGCTCTCGAGCGTGGGCTGTTGCAAGAAAAGATCGGAGACATTATCTCTCCCTTAAAGCTGCAGCTGTGAAAATACAAAGAGGCTACAGGAGATGGAAAATGGACAAGATCGAGAAGGAAAATCAAGCTGCTGAAGTGATTCAAGCTGTGTTTAAGAAGTGGTACAAGGGGAAAATGGCTGAAAAACACGCCGCTGCTGTCAGGATTCAGTCTTGGTTCAGAATGCAGATGTGTCTCCGTCAGTATCTAAAGATGAAACGAAGCGCTGTGCTCATTCAAGCCCAGTACAGAGGCCATGCACAGAGACGCTGCTTCCAGAAGTTAAAGCTGCAGCACCGCTCGGCTGCTGTCATTCAGGCTGCGTTTAGAGGCCGCGCCGCCAGGAAGCAGCTGGAGAGGTTGAGACTTTCTGCAGTCGTAATCCAGCGCTGGTTTAGGGCCTCCAAGCAGAGAGACATGGAGAGGCAAATGTTTGTGAGGATGAGATGTGCTGCCATCACCATACAGGCAGCTTACCGCGGCAAAGCGGCTCGAGAGTCCCTGAAAAACCAGCACCAGGCAGCCACAGCCATCCAGGCAGCTTTTAGGAAACACGCTGCCCGGAGGAGCTTCCTGGCTCTGAGAGGAGCCGCTTTCGTGATTCAGCAAAAGTACAGAGCCACAGTCCTGGCTCGTAAGACAAAAGCAGATTATGACGCTCTCAGGGATGCTGCACTTGTTGTACAAGCTAACTGGAGAGGTAGAGCTGTCAGAAAGAGGATCGAGGAGTGGCATCGCTGTGCGACAGTGATACAAGCTTACTACCGACGACACAAAGCAGAAACAGAGTACACATCCATGAAGGCAGCTGCTGTGGTCATTCAGCGTCGCTACAGAGCGCATGTGGCTGCACAGGAAACACAAAAAGCATACGTGAAAACGAGAGCTGCGTGTGTTACCCTCCAAGCTGGATTCAGAGGCATGAGAGCGAGAAGAGAGTTACAGAAAAAGCACCAAGCAGCGACTCTCATTCAGTCTTCAGTGAGGATGTTTGTATGCAAGAAACGATATTTCCTCCTACAAAGTGCAGCTATTATCATCCAGAGCCGTTACAGAGCTCTCCTCCTCTGCAGGGCCCAGCAGAACGAATACAAAGACTTAAAGCAGGCCGCTTTGAAGATACAGGCTTTCTACAGGGGATTCAGGGTGAGACAAGACATGACGAGGAGGCACAATGCTGCCCGTGCAATTCAAGCTCAGTTCAGGATGCACAGAATGAGGGTGGCGTACCTCGCCACCAAGTGTGCGACCATCATCATTCAAGAGCGCTACAGGGCCAAGCTGCTCAGGAATCAGCAGATGCACAGATTCAGAGCAATGAAATCTGCAGCCGTCGTCATTCAGGCAGCGTACCGAGGCCATGCAGTCAGGAAGAGGATCGCAGAGATGCATCATGCAGCTACAATCATCCAGAGGAAGTTTTCCACCAATCAGGAGAGGAAAAGGTTCCTCGCTGTAAAGGCAGCAGCTTTGGTGTGTCAGCGCAGGTTCAGAGCAGTGAACATCGCACGAAAAGAGCGGTCAGAGTTTCTGTCACAGCGCAAAGCTGCGGTTCGTCTGCAGGCAGCCTACAGAGGATGGCAGGTCAGGAAGGAGTTAAAAACCCAGCATGCAGCAGCTGTAGTTATTCAGTCTCACTTCAGGAAGGTCCAGCAGAGAAACTTCTACAAGAGGCTCCTCTGGGCTGCAAATCTGCTGCAGACACGTTTCAGAGCAAACAAGGCAATGAGAGTGGAGATGCAAGCGCTGAGAGTGAAAAGAAGAGCTGCCGTGGTCTTACAGGCAGCTTTTAGAGGAATGAAGTCCAGACAAATCATCAAACAAAAACACCAAGCAGCGAGTGTTATTCAGAGAGCTTTTAAAGCTCACTGTGAACACAAGCAGTATCTGACATTAAAAACTTCTGTCCTCACAATCCAGAGGAGGTATCGAGCGTCTGTAGCAGCTAGGAAACAAAATGAAAGGTACCAAAACATGCGCAGAGCTGCCGTTGTTCTGCAGGCAGCTTTCAGAGGACAGAGGGTCAGAAGAGAAGTCGCTTGTAAGCATCAGGCTGCAACTGTGATACAGTCAGTGTTCAGAAAACACAAAGAGGAAGTTAAATTTAAAGCCATGCGCTTGTCTGCAATCATCATCCAGAGATACTACAGAGCCTGTCTTCTGCAAAGACAAGAAAGGCAAAAGTATCTGGAAATAAGACACTCAGTACTCATTCTACAGGCTGCATTCAGAGGTCATCGTGTGAGGTGCAGGGTTGCAAAGATGCACAGAGCAGCAACTGTCATTCAAGCAAACTTTAGGAGACACAAAGTTCAGTCAGCCTTCAGGAGACAGCGCTGGGCAGCATGTGTCCTACAGCAGAGGTTCAGAGCTCAGAGACAGAGAAATAGTGAAATCAAACATTATCAAGATGTCAGGAAAGCTGCTATTACTCTACAAGCTGCATATCGTGGAATGAAAACAAGGAAATGTATCAAACAGAAGCATCAAGCTGCGAGTGTCATCCAGAGAGCTTACAGAGCTCACTGCGAACACAAGCACTACCTGGAGTTAAAGACTTCTGTCCTAACAATCCAGAGGAGGTATCGAGCCATTATAGCTGCAAGATCACAAAGGAACCAGTATCTGAAACTGCGTCATGCTGTGATTCTGCTGCAGGCAGCTTTCAGAGGACAGAGGGTCAGAAGAGAAGTTGCTTGTATGCATCAGGCTGCAACTGTGATACAGTCCATTTTCAGAAAACACAAAGAGGAAGTTAAATTTAGGGCCATGCGTTTGTCTGCAATCATCATCCAGAGATACTACAGAGCCTGTCTTCTGCAAAAACAAGAGAGGAAAAGGTATCTTAAAGTGAGAAACTCTGCCATTGTCCTGCAGGCTGCATTCAGAGGTCACCGTGTGCGATGCAGGGTTGCAAAGATGCACAGAGCAGCAACTGTCATTCAAGCAAACTTTAGGAGGCACAAACTTCAGTCAGCCTTCAGGAGACAGCACTGGGCAGCATGTGTCCTGCAGCAGAGGTTCAGAGCTCAGAGACAGAGGAACAATGAGGTCAGACATTATCAAGAGGTCAGGAAAGCTGTGATTTTGTTACAGGCGGCATATCGTGGTATGAAAGCAAGACAAATCATCCAGCAAAATCATCAAGCAGCAAATATAATCCAAAGAGCTTATAGAGCTCATAGTGAGCGCAAGACATATCTGCAACTGAGATCGTCTGCAATAACAGTTCAGCGAAGATATCGAGCATCTGTTGCTATGAAAGTACAGAGAGACAGATATGTAGACATGTGCAGAGCTGCCGTTGTTCTGCAGGCAGCTTTCAGAGGACAGAAAGTTAGAAAAGATGTAGCTAAAAGGCATCAAGCTGCAACTACCATACAGTCAGTGTTTAGAAAACACAAAGAGGAAGTCAAATTTAAAGCCATGCGCTTGTCTGCAATCATCATCCAGAGATATTACCGAGCCTGCCTTCTACAAAGACAAGAAAGGCAAAAGTATCTGGAAATAAGACACTCAGTACTCATTCTACAGGCTGCATTCAGAGGTCATCATGTGAGATGCAGAGTTGCAAAGATGCACAGAGCAGCAACTGTCATTCAAGCAAACTTTAGGAGATACAAACTTCAGTCAGCCTTCAGGAGACAGCGCTGGGCAGCATGTGTCCTACAGCAGAGGTTCAGAGCTCAGAGACAGAGGAACAATGAGGTCAAACATTATCAACAGGTCAGGAAAGCTGTGAATGTGTTACAGGCGGCATATCATGGAATGAAAACAAGAAAATGTATCCAACAGAAGCATCAAGCTGCGAGTGTCATCCAGAGAGCTTACAGAGCTCACTGCGAACACAAGCACTACCTGGAGTTAAAGGCTTCTGTCCTAACAATCCAGAGGAGGTATCGAGCCAACATGGCAGCCAAAGATCAAGTGCAGCAGTACCAAAACATGCGCCGAGCTGCTGTCATCCTGCAGGCAGCGTTCAGAGGCCGACAGGTCAGGATGGAGGTTTCTCTCCAGCATCGAGCTGCAGCTGTGATACAGTCGATGTTCAGGAGACACAGAGAGGAAGTCAAGTACCAGGCCATGCGCGTGTCAGCCATCATCATCCAGAGACACTATCGCTCCTGTGTGGTGAAAAGAAGAGACAGGGAACACTTCTTATACGTTAAGAAATCCAGCGTTGTCATTCAGGCAGCGTTCAGAGGCTGGGCCGTCAGGAGAGACATCAACAAACAAAAGCAGGCTGCCGTCGTTATTCAGTCGTGCTGGAGATGTTCGGTGCAGCGGCGGGATTTCCAAAGGAAGCGAGCAGCTGCTTTGATGCTTCAGCGCAGGGTCAGAGCGTGGCAGAGAGGAAGGATGGAGAGAGACAACTACACCCGAGTCAGACGAGCTGCTGTCGTACTTCAGACGCACTGTCGAGCCTGGATCGCAAGACGAAAGGTGAGCAGCTGTTTCTTTGGCATCCCATTGTAAATGTGAATATGTATCTATTTACACAAAAGTTCATCTATGTGTAGAAATGGTTAAAAATTACTACATTTTGTCGTTCTTTTCTTCAGGCGTTAGAGGAAGCCAAAGCAGAGAAGAGACTCCGTTTTACAGCTGCAGTTTTCCACCATCTCAGCGCCATAAAGATCCAGAGAGCTCTAAGAGTTCACTGGGCCCTGGAGTCAGCAAAGAGACAGATGAACTCCGTCCTCACCATCCAGGTACAGAAAAAAATTAGACTTATATGTTACATCAACTCACTGTTAAGAGCAGAACACGCCTTTAAAGTCACCTTCTCATTTCTTTCAGCGGTGGGTGAGAGCGAGGCAGCAGAGGAGTCGGTATCTGGAGGACAGGAAAAAAGTGATCACGGCTCAGAGAGCAGCCAGGCGCTGGTTAGCTCGACGTCACACGGCTGCAGCCGTCATCCAGCAGGCTGTGCGCAAATTCCTCCTCATCAGGAGGCAGAGGAGGGTTCAGAGGGGGATTGTCAAAGCTCAGGTACAGCAGTCATTCTTGTGTGATTATTTCAAGGTTCCCATCTTGTGTTTTTACACAAACACATTGCAGGACATGACAGCTACATTAATTACAGCACAACAACAATAACCCACTGCCACTAAAACTTGTCCATTTTAGTCACTTTTCACTTATTTTTTGCCACTTTTGAAACATTTTTTTGATACCTTCTAACAATTGTCCAAGTTCGCTCCCAATTGTCTTCCCACATTTTGTTGTTTTTGCCAATTTTTTATACTTTTCACTCTTTTTCACAACTATTGGACCAGTTTTTGCAACAAACTCACTATTTTCCAAGTGTAGGCGAAGCGCTCTTGCCATTTTTTGTTGACATTGGCCTTCTTTACCACTTTCCACAGTTTTTCCATCATTTTTTTCACCAATTTTGCTACTTTATGAATTTTTAATGGTTCCTCCAAAATTTTCTTGCTGATATTTGTAGCTTTCTGGCCTTTTTAAACACTTTTCACTCTTTTTCGCCACTTTTTGACCATTTTTTGCTACATTTTGATTATTTCCAGGTTTTATCCAAATTTAAATGCTATTTTTTTGTTGCTTTTTTGGCAATTATAGTCACTTTTAAATAATTTTTTTTGCTACTTTTCTACCATTTTTTGCTACTTTCTGAGTATTTCCAGGTTCTATCCCAATTTAAATGCCAAGTTTTGTTCATTTTCGGCAATATTTACTACCTCTAACTAACTTATGAATTTTTAAAACTTTCCCCCAAAATTTGCTTGCTAATATTTGTTGCTTCTTTGGCCATTTTAGTTACTTTTCAATCTTTTTTTGCCACTTTTTGACCAATTTTTTTTTGCTATTTTATAAGTATTTCCAGGTTTTATCTCAATTGAAATGCTAATTTTTGTTGCTCTTTTGGCAATTTTTACAACCTCAAACTAATTTTTAAAGTTTTTAAAGTTTCCTCCAAAAGCTTTTCTTGCTGAAACAAAGCTTTTGCTGTCTTTTGGCCATTTTAGACACTTTCCACTCTTTTTTGGCACTTTTTGACCATTTTTTGCTGCTTTTTGAGTATTTCCAGGTTTTATCCCAGTTTATGTGGCTTCTTTTGCAATTTTTACAACTTAAATTTAAGTTTTGATTCTTCTCTTTGCTGTGTTGCCTCTTTTTTACAGTTACAGTTTGTATTATTGGTTGAACATGGTTGAGTAATTCTGGTGTGGAGCAGAAAACATCTGCTGCAAATAATGTAGCAGATATTTTGACATATTTCAGGTTATAAAAATATTTCACTGTCTGTGATTAGAATATTGCAGTTTAATGTCATTTGTGAGTTTTAAGCAGATAGATGCTCATGAGCTTGTTGATAGAAAAAAGAAAAGATGAAAGTCTGATGTGATGAATATGAATGTATTTTCCAGGCTCTGTGGAGAGGACACCGCTCCCGCCGCCTGAACGACAACCCCAAGGTGGTGAAGTTGAGACACCGTCTTCGTGAAGTCTCCGCTGACGTCAAAGAGGAGGACAAACTGTGCAACAAGACGTCATCCGCTCTGGATTACTTACTCAGATACAAACACTTCTCCTACATTCTGGAGGCCCTGAAAAACCTCGGTAAAGATTTCACTTTTCTTTTGAGCCTGAGTCTGTGTTTGATAACAGTTTGGTTTGCCCTGAGCGCTGAAATAAATCCTGAACCTCTGCGATTGTTTATGCCACACAGAAACAGCCACCAGGCTGTCTCCTGAGTGCTGTGAGCGGCTGGTGGAGAGCGGCGCCACCAACGTCATCTTCACCCTGATTCGCTGCTGCAACAGGAGCGTCCCCTGCATGGACGTCATCACCTTCTCCATCCAGATCCTCCTCAACCTCTCCAAGGTGGCTCTCACTCTGCTATATTTACACTTTTTACACTATTTACACTGTTAAAAAGACAAACTCATCTTTATCCAGCTATCTTTTTAAACTGAATAAATAAAACTTTTGGAATTAATTGAATTAATGAAAAGTCTTAAAAAAGAAACAAAATAAATGTGGTAATTTTTGATTAATCAAAATACAATAATTAAATAGAACAAAAAGATTAAAAACTTAATTAAGATAAATTGAATGAATTAAAAACCTTAAATGAATTTGAAAAAACTCACACTGAAGTGCAAAGATAAAATTTCCAAAACTGAATTTATTAAAAAAAAATTGTTAAAAAAACCTTGATGAGCAACAAATAAATACAATGAAATCGATGAATTTAACTAAATGAATCAAAAAACTTTGGAAAATCATTTGTTAAATAAAATAAGTCTAAATAACTTTTACAATTTCAAGAACAAATTTACTTGAAATTTAACAAAAAAAAATCCTTAAAATAATTGAAATGATCTTAATGGTATTAAAATGAAATTAATTGAAATTCTAAGAATTTTATTAACTAATTTTAATTAATTGTTTATCAATAATTTTACCTAATAGAATTTTTTTTTTTTTAATTTCACTGACAAGGACGACCTGACCAAGAGGTCAGCAGCACACAGTAAATAGAACATTGCAGTGATAAATTACAAAAAGTAATGAATGAGATGAAATTAACCAGAATTGACTTATACAAAATGAAATTATACCCCATGAAATAAAACAAGTTTTTGAAACTCTAGAGGTGCTTGAACTCATCAGACTCTTTCTCATCCTCTCCGTGTTTCTGTTACATTTTTAAATCCTCTCTCACTTATTTAGTCTGAATAAATGTCGTTAACTCCATCCCTGATCTTCCGTCTCTCTCCTTCTCTTTCTCTCAGTACCATAAGACGACCGAGGCCGTGTATTTGGTGGAAAACTCTGTGGAAACTCTGCTGGACCTGCTGCAGAGATACCGGGAGAAGGCGGGCGATAAAGTGGCAGAAAAAGGCGGCAGCATCTTCACCAAAGCCTGTTTCCTCCTCGCTCTCCTGCTGCAGGACAAACGCCGCGCTGTGGTGTGTTTCTCCCTGACATTCATCCTCTTCATATTTTCGTTTTTTTAAAAATGTTGAGTGTAAATGTTTTTCTGTTTCCTCACAGGCGGTGATGAAGCTCCCTAAAGTCTTGGACAGAATCCGCAGCATTTACCGCCTCACCGCTCGCAAACACAAGATGGACGCAGAGAGAACCGTCATCAAACAGAAGATGAACGCCTCCATTAATGGGAGCTTCTTCGTTCCAGCAACGCCTCGCAAATCCAAACCAGCACCAAAGTAAGTGCACGGTTACACGTTTTAAATCATTAAATGTTTTTGATTTCTTATTTTATAATCTGTGTTTGACTCCTTGTTCTTTATTTTCCAGATTCGCTCCAGACTGGGTTCTCAGAAAAGACAAACTCAAAGACATCGTGGACCCGCTCATGGCCATCCAGATGGTGGCAAACACTCTGTCCATTGTTCTGTAAATATTTAAGCTTTTGAATCTTGACTCCTCTTTTTTTTTTAAATTCACCTTCTGAAAATATATTTTAATGTATTGTTTTGAGGGTTTTTCTAAGCAATGCATTTCCATGTCTTACCTGTAAATATTAAAATGGATTTGTTTTCTACTCTTGGATCATTTTGTCTCTTCTTAATGATTTTTATGTCATGACATCAGCTCAGATTAGATTAAAATGACCAGAAAATCATGATGTTACAGTTACAAGGCAGCAATAACTCACAAAATATGCATCAGCTGAATCAAAAGAAAATCTAATACCAACTGATTTAGTCATCAGTTTTATATTTTTGAACTTATTTTGAATGCTTGGTGCTTTTTTGGTTTTGTTTTGTCTGTTTTTTTTATTCTCTACTATGCTGCTAAAATGCTTCTTAAAATAACTAAATTGGGGCCTAAACGTTAGGAGCCCCCCTTTCTGGTTGGTTGCAGTTTAGGTCACACACACAATATAATTCTGTATATAAAAAGTGAAACTATTCAGATTAATTTTTCTGATTAGTTTAAATTAGTAATTTACCTGAAGGATCTTTTTTATAACGGTGCAATCTCAGGCTCCAAATTAAAACACCAGTGCGAGATGACAACTAAAGTAGAAGGCATGATTAGTAGCAATTGGCTACAGCAGAATAAAGTGAAGGTTCTGGAGTGGCCATCTCAGCCTCCTGACCTCAATATCATTGGGTAGATCTCGAAGAATTTACAGGAACTGGAGACTTTTTGTTAAGAAAAATGGGCAGTTTCACCAACTGAGAAAATAAAGACCCTCATCCACAACAAGCACAAAGACTTCAAGCTGTCATTGATGTTAAAGGGGGAAATACACGCTTCTAAGAACAGGGGTAAAAATAATAGACAGTTGTTAATAAATGGCTTCACTCAACCTCTAACCATGAGTGACAGAAAAGTTTTTGTGTTATCATTCATATTTTCTGAGAAAAGGTCAAGAAATCATATTTTCTGCCAGCGTATGTAAACGACTGTAGTTACTCAAGATGTTTTTATGAGCAAAATGGAAGAAAAAAAAAACAACCTGAACCTGAACCTTAAAAAAAAAATGCACAAAAATATGAAGTGATCAAAGTCAGGTGGTGATATGTTCATGGTTTGAAGTCATTTTCGCTGTAATATACAGTTGTGCCGAAAAGTTTACAATGATAATGAAATATGAATGATAACACAAAAACCTTTCTGTCACTCATGGTTAGTGGTTGGGTGAAGACATTTATTGAAAAAAAAAAAAGTTTACTCTTTTTTAAATCATAATGACAACAGAAACTTCAAAAATGACCCTGTAAAGAAGTTTACACAACTCTGGTGGTTTTGTCCTGATAAATGCACAAAAGTGAACACAAATGTGTTTGAATGTCTACTAAAGGTAACCATCCTCACCTGTGAGCTATTTGCTTGTAATCAGTGTGTGTATAAAAAAATGAACAGGGTCATTTTTGAAGTTTCTGTTGTCATTATGATTTAAAAAGAGTAAACACAGTTGTTTGTTAATAAATGGCTTCACCCAACCACTAACCATGAGTGACAGAAAAGTTTTTGTGTTATCATTCATATTTTCTGAGAAAAAGGCCAAAAAAATCAGAAAATTCTGCTGGATGGGGTGTAAACTTTGAGGCACAACTGTATGTAATTTTTGTGCCATAATTCTCTTAAATGTTGGCTAAACTGTGAAATAAGTGGTGAGGGACATTATTTAAGGAGCTGTGTCTTAATGTTGAAAGACTAAATTTGGTTTCATGTGGATTTATGCTGAAGGAATATAATCATGACTTCTGTCCATAACAGTTGACAAAGTAATGGAGCAATTTTTCCCAATATATTTCAAGAGCTTAATCTTGCCAATTAATGAATTTATCAAGTTTCAGGTGTACGCTATGCAAACAAATGGAATATTAAGCAAAAGAAGCCCAACCAGATATGTAACCCCTTAACCCTTAGATGAGATAAAAATGTGAAGTTGGTAGTTCCATAATTTATGCTTTAGTGCTCAGTAATCCTTATCTTTTGTTTTCTCCTGGTTAATATTTAACCACCAGCAGACTCACATCACTTCCAGTCAGATGAAGGTTTTGGCAAGAGGACAGGGTCACGGCACCACAAAAACTCAAACACAGCCTCATGAATGCTTCAGTTTGTCTCTCTGGGGTAAATTTGTACTTCACAGACTTTTAGTTAATGTGAAGTTTTCCTGTAATATGTCCCTCACTTTGCATCATACAGAAAACAAATAAAAAGGTTTCTGCGATGAAGTAAAACATGCAAAAGTGCATGAGTAATATGCAATAACATTTGTAACGCTCTATCCTTTAAAGAATCATGTGTTTTTCTGCAGAGGTTTTGGTGTCTTTCTTTGTGCTCATTGCAAATTAAAGCAGAACGGGCTGACTACTAATGCTAATACGGATAAAAAGGGATGTGGCACCTTCTTAATCTAAGCAAGTGTTTATGTCTTGTGTCTCATTTTAACTGAGAATTGTCAACTGAGAAGAGCAGAAAACGCCTTATTTCAGGATACTAAAGACAAAAATGATGTCTGAATTACTTGAACCAATTGGTTAAGAAGAATTTTCTCTTGAAGTTTCTTGAAATTAAAATAATGTCTTAATATAAGACACTTTTTCCTGATCCCTTTGGTAGATTTGTTTCCTCATTACAAGCAATTTAGACATAATTTCTGTCTTTAACCCTGTGGTGCAAAGTGGTCACTACAGTGGAAACTTATTTAAAAGTTATTTACTCCTAAATTCAAAGATTCATGTGGTGGAAATTCATATTAGCCGGTGTCAGGATATTTTTGATCTTCTAAGGGCCTGAAAAAACGTTTTCAATTTTTTTCTGCACATATATATATATTCTTAAAAATGTTATAGACAAACATTCGAGGGTGAAAAAGCTTATCAACTATAAATTATTCAGTGTTAAAATGTTCGCAAAGCATTAAAAAATTTAACCATAAAAAAGAAAAGGAGTCAAATAAAAAAATAAGTCATATTTACATTAAGTTCACACTGTTTTATGTTGAATGCTCAGTTACAAATATTTGGAAAAAAAAGGAAAATTTTTTTTTCATGCTTTAAGACAAATAAAAACACTCAAGGGAAAAATCCTGACACTGACTTTTATAATTCATGCATCAAAGGGTTAATTTCTCAAAATAACACATTTTGTCTTGACTGGTCTGGTTAATGTGACTTAAATGAGACACTTGCTAAGATTTTAGNAGAAACGTCACTCTTGACTCTTGTTACATGTTTTCTGATGCGAAGGAAAAGGAGAAGACAGTATCATGTGCGTGAAACTTTATTCAAACTGTTAAAAACCCTGAAGCAGAAACAGAAAACATTCCCGACTTCATCTCTGCTGCTGTTCAAATGTTTGTCCTCAACATTTACACACAAGTAGGCAGCTCTATCACCCCGTCATTACAATACTGACGCAAGTCCACTGAGCCAGGAGCCGGACGTGTTCCTGTTTTACATTTGAACGAGAGTCCACTTTCATGTTCTGAGTAAAGCTTTTTCTCCCCTGAGTATTTAAAATCAATGTTATGTTCCTCCATGAGCCTTTCGTTAACGGTGCAGGGTCCTGCAAGAAACAACAGGAAGATAACGTTTCATCTTCAAGACTCAGCTCGTATTTGTGAACATTTAAAAAACAGAAACAGTACACTGCAAAAAAAGGGAGTCTGAATATAAGATAAAAATACTAAATTTGATGGAAAAATATCTTAAAACTAGTGAAATTATCTGTCCATGCAGCAAGATAATTTCACTTGACTAGAAATCTTGGAATAAGACTGATGAATCTAAAAAACAAGATGGCCTTGATAAGTAATCTCAGATCTTAAAACAAGAAGAAAATGCTCATTTTTAGATTTTAATGCTTGAAAACAAACTTCCTTAAGAAGAATTTGAAGTGAAATGTACTGAATATGAGCGACAGAATCTAATTTCATGCTTCTTATATTCTTAATTTTAGCAAATGGAAAGAAAAATATCACTTTTTTTAAGTGTGATTAAAATAATTCTTGATTTTTGAGCATGGGTTTGTAAAATTCTTAGCTGTTCGCTAAACAAACTGTGTCTCAAAAAGATGATTTTTTTTTGTGTGTTATTCTTAAATCAAGCAACTTGAGGTAGAGCTAAATCTTGAAACAAGTTTTAATGTTATGAAATTACACGAGATAACCAAAGTAAATTGTTTTAACAGTTATCCACTCATTCTAGGATTCTCAGACTAATGAAGACTACGGAAGAGGATAAGGGCCGCTGAGAAAAAAAAAAAATTCCAAAAAAAAAAAGTCAGAATTCTGAGAAAAAAGTCAGAATTCTGAGAAAAAAGTCAGAATTCTGAGAAAAAAGTCAGAATTCTACGGAAGAGGATTAGGGCCACTGAGAAAAAAAAAAAAATCTAAAAAAAAAATTCTGAGAAAAAAGTAAGAATTCTGACTTTTTTCTCAGAATTCTGAGATTAAAGTCAGAATTCTGAGAAAAAAGTCAGAATTCTGAGAAAAAAGTCAGAATTCTGAGTTTAAAGTCAGAATTCTGAGATTAAAGTCAGAATTCTGACTTTTTTTTGGGGGGGATTTTTTTTTTTTTCTCAGTGGCCCTAATCCTCTTCCGTAGAAGACAAAATTGAAACGTTCATGCTTTTTTTTTTTTTAGATCTAACACAGTTTTAAATGCTAGAAATAAGTTAAAAAAACATAAAACAAGATCTTCTATTAAGCATATCTTAAAGTAAGGTTTTAAATCTTGGCAAGTGCAAGATTATTTGCAGTGAAACTTACTGAGGCATCTCAACTCTCCGGTCCATTTCCCATTCTTGCAGGTTTTGAAAGAGTTACCCTGCATTTTGTGCAACCGTTGACAGGCGTATTTAACCTTTTCATCATTATTGTAGCTGTCCCTCACACTGGTTGTAGTGTCTCCATTTTCAAGGGGTGACGGTCGCCCACAGCCCTGAGGAGCTACAGGACAGAAAGTGTGTTTCAGATCTGTGGCTGGAATCAGCAGTGATTTTCCAAACAAAAGGTGATATTTTTTTTTTTGGTAAACGCCGCTCAAAAAACGTATTTCAGAAAAGAGTTTCTTACGTCCACATGTTGGGAAGTCGTCACTCCAATTTCCACTCGTCAAACATTCAACCATTTCAGCTCCACTGAGGACAATACTGCGTCGATTAGTGGAACATCGAAAACTTATTGTTTGACCTTTTTGTACTTTTTGGTTGTTTTGTACAAGTGGATTTGGTATTACGGTGTCAGTTAGACCTGTTACTTTGCATCCGTCTGAAAAACAAGAAAACATCAACTATCAAAACACAAGACTTAAACTTCCTTTTTCTAAAAATTAAACAATGTCAATCCAAGGAAAGCTTTCTTAGAATTTTCTCTTTTGTTTGCTTATTATAAACAGTCCAAGTCTTCATTTATCTTGGCCATTACCTGTAATACTTTCTCTGGTTTCACATTTTCCCGATATTTTAGGCAACTGTTGCTCATTTAAAGGCTAAAAAGACCTTTTTCTGTTTTTTTTTTTTCTCAGGTAAATTTTTCTCATACTTAGTATTGGAAACATTTACCTGAAAAATATAGAAATATCCCTGATACGATTAAGTCTATGAGACATTTGTTCTGTTTTTTTTATTTTTCTAAATTATCATTATTATTATTTTTTATTCTGTGAATGTCGATCATAATAAGTGATACAGGTGAGTGTTTCTTGTACTAAGTCCAATAGGAATTTCTCTGATATTTCAGCTCAATGTTGCTAATAGGGAGCAAAAACATTTTTTTAATTCTTCCTGTGATTGTCTGACAAGATATTTTTTCACATTTGCAGGTGGATTTGGCTTCAGAGAAAGTCCAATTAGACATTTTCTGTGTTATTCTGTGTTAATGTCTAACTGCTCTTAATTGTATTCCATTGTTTTGTTTTTGTCTTCTTCTTGTTATTGGTCTTATCATTATTATTGTGCAATTTTACTTGTTGTTTTTATCCCCTGTGAAGCGTCTTTGAGTGTCCAGTAAAGCCTTTTATAAATAAAAATAATTTTTATAATTATTATTATTATCCGAGTCAATTTCTATGAAGCTTTTTTCCTCTGATGAGACATTTTCCTGATAAATTGGGTAAATGTTGCTCATTTTAAGACCAACAAGACATTTTTCTGGATTCATTATGAGGATGTCTGTCATACTAAGTCATTTTTTTTTCAAAATTGAACAAATACACTCATTTCATTCGTCTTTTTCAGCGTCATTATCTTGCTGATCACCCGACACCAGTTCCCAGATTAAATTAAAAGTCAGTTGGTGGTAAAAAACTGGGGACACAACTATAACTACATTTTTAAAATATAGAATTTTTGTAAATATGAATAACTTCTAATAGAAGTCAGTGTACCTGTGCAGGTTGGAAAACGTCCGTTCCACTTTCCGCTTCCCAAACACTCAATGACTTCAGGTCCATCCAGTGAGTATTGATCCTCACACTTAAAGTGTAATTTCTGTCCAACCTTCACGGATCCTGACTGTACTTCAGTGACATTGAGACGGTTGCCAAGTGGTTCAACTTCACATGTGATCTCTGAAAAGAGATTATCAATTTAAACGCTCAGTTTTACTCCTGTTGAAGTCCTGTTGTACCGTCTTCAAATTACCTTGTACGAGCAGTCATAGGCTGGAAGTGTCCACCCTTTACCTACCAGGGTGAGAGGCAACAGCGGTGTCTAGTCGTGACTCGAAGGCAAGTAGAAACAGGGACCAAGTAGTGTCGACTTCCACTCCTTAGCGACCCCCTCTTACCCGAGCAGCATGCTTCCATTTAACAAGTGACAGTAAGCCTCATCCTCAGGTGGGGGGTTGCACCTGAAAGCTAAGTCGACACAGACAGGTGAGTGAAAGTAGAGATGCTTGAATTATCATATTTAAGCAGCACTTAGTTCGTTAAGAAAGTTCAGATGCTGGACAAAAGTATCACAGTCTTCAAGTTTGTAAATGTGGGAAAACTCTCATCATGTGTTTTAGGGCGCCGACACATGCACAACCGCCATTGTCACTATGAAGCGTCTGTTCACAAGACACAGTTTCTTCAGAGTCAGCAGATTAGAAAACATCACGTTTTTGCTTCTGTTAAGTTGTTTAAGACTGACACAGCCTCGCAATTATTCAAAATGATTTTCGAGACGAGTGGTCATGCACTGAGCCGGCTTCAGCACACCTCTCCAAAGTGTGCCGAGCCAGAGAAACGGGCCAAACGAGCCACACTTTATGCCTGAAGTGTGCCCAAGCACGGCACGGTTTGCCAGTGTGACCGCGTCCTTAGAGGCTCTGTGGGGACTCTCTGTTTGCTGTTGATTCTGGTGACACCTGTGGCCAAAATCTGTAGTGTTTTTCAAGGCCTCGTTTACACGACAACGTTACACCCTGATACGCGTGAAAACGCAATGAAAAAAAAATCTGCATCTACACGGAAACGCTGAGGGACTGAAAATTCTGTAGTACGCATGTCAGGCCTAAAGATGGCGATATAACTGTAGGAGCCGTTTACACGACAACAGTATAGAGGCCGAAGAAGAGGTGAGCTGATCATCTGGGCTGTGTCCGAAATGGCACACTAACATACCACATACTACATACTAAATGTCTATATACTGTTTACTACATACTAGAAGTATGATTAGAATGCCAACCGTTCACACTGTAGTATACTACTAAGTTACCCATGATGCATTTCAAACCTCCGACGACAAAAATTGGAACCACACCAGGCCATCAAATATCTCTGTTGACTCGCGACCATTGACTGTATATAGAATGGACAGCGTGCTTCCGCCTGTCACCGTTCTACGATTTTGAGGCCAAAAAACCCGTTTCTCTAGCCGCCATTGTGCAGCCAGAGTCTGCGCAGTAGAGAATTTCCGGTGGAGCCAAGTAAAAAAGAGAAATAAAAATATTTATTTCTTCTTCTTCAGAAGGTTTAGTCTCCTTTTGGCTCTTTCCCGAAGTTTCTTATATCCCCGATAAAAACTACTCATGAACAGCAGCTGTCAACTATCGTAAAACGAAACTTATATCGCGGTTTTTAACGTTCAATAACTAATGAGAAACTAACTTCTCAGGAAAAAAACACCTGAACACCATGCAGCCAGATGACATCATCATACTACCTTAGTGTAAGGATGAGAGAAACGTTTCTACGAGGTATCGTAATTTTTTAAAGTTTTCCCGACTCATATCTGGAATACATGGGGAGGCGGGGCTTATGACCTATACTGCAGCCAGACACCAGGGGGCGGGGCATCTGCTGGAGGCTTCAGTTTGAGCCGAACGTCGTTACGTCCACTCATTATACAGTCTATGCTCGCGACATTTGAAAATTCAGAGAGCATTTCAGGCGAGAAAGTCACCACGTAGAACACCAAAATGTGGTCATTTGAGTCATAAAACGCACGGACACAAATTTTATTTTTCGGGCATTCTGTTATGCGCGCCATTATGCTATCGAAGAAACTTCCGGTCAGCTCCAAAACGAGAGCCCAATTTACAAAAGCGTTAAAGAACTAAAAGGAGATAATAAAGATGCTTTTATTTTGAAAACAGGAAGTTTGCTAGTCACTAACTTTTAGCTGAATGCCGGTCTCTATGAAGCAGAGGATGATGAAAATTAACAGTTAAAGTGAGGGACAAAAAAATCGTGTCCCTCTGTGTCATTAAAGTTGCTCATCCCTGGTGTTTTATTTGTATTTTTTGCCTCAATAACTTTGCTGCTGTATGTAAGTATCCACATATTTTGTGAAAATGCTGTAAGTAACACCTACGTTGACACACTGGTACATGATTGCTCCAACCCTCCAGCATACAGGACCTGGTGGTTTCCTTACTAATCATTTGATACCTGCACACAAGTGAAGCTTTGTGTTATGAAAAGAAAACACCTGATAATGTTGTCATCCATCAATATATTCACCAGCTCTTCAATATGTTGCCAAATGAACAACAAAACAAACATTTTGTGCACTCTCAGCCATGTTTAGTGTGTTCCAAGTGCATGGGCGACAACGTTTTCATGAACTATCAACAAGGTTTTTGTTCCAGTCACGGCGACTACTAAAGTTTTATCGGCAACCCGCAGAGGAGTCCTTCAGCTGTACCGAAATGATTGCCCCTTTTTATTTTGGTTCTCATTGATTTTTTACTGTGTAAAATCTTCAATTTAGGTTGAGGAAGTGTTTACTGAACAACTTAAACCCTCAAAACCCAAAAGTATCTTCACTTAGTCTGAGGAATCAACATCAGTGCAAAAAAACAAACAAGTTGTAGCTGATGCATTCGTCTCATGTACCGTTAAATATCTCATTACGTCACCACTGCTTAACCAAACACATATAAACCATTTCAAGCAGGAAAAAAAACCCTGAATTTACAATAATAATACAATAAATCAACTGCATTGATACAAATATTTGCAGCCCGAATCAGCAAATAAGATAAATATCTTTTGAAATTTGATCAATAAGTTTTTATCGTAACAAATAAGCACAACACTGTAACAAAAAATCCTGGTTTTATAGTTAACAACCAAAAACTTTGACAGTAGGTTTTTTTTTGTTTTTTTTTCTTTTAAATTAAATGCAAGACTGCAAAATTACTGACATTATCTTTAAATTAACAGCCTGTTTTTTTTTGTTTTTTTTTAAAGTATAATGCTAATAATCACAAACTATATATCTACTTTTTAATGAAAAATTAATGTATAACAATCCATGATCTTTTTCTGCTCACTTGAATTATAATAAATTAATTCTCTGATGCATGAATTATGAAAGCCAGTGTCAGGATTTTTCCCTCAAGTGTTTTTATTTGTCTTAAGGCATGATTTTTTTTTTAACTTTTTGTAACTGAGCATCAACATAAAACAGTGTGAACTTAATGTAAATATAACTTATTTTTGTTTGATTTTTTCTTTCCTTTTCTTCTTCATGAACACATCTTTTTAATGTTTTGCTAAACATTTTAACTCTCTTTTATCCATTCTAGCACTGAATAATTCATAGTTTATAAGCTTTTCCACCCTCAAATGTTTGTCTATAACTTAAAAAAAAACCCATATGTTTGGAAAAAAATTGAAAACATTTTTTCTTGCCTTAAGAAGAATAAAAATATCCTGACACAGGCTAATATGAATTTTCACCACATGAACCATGAATTTAGGAGTAAATAAGTTTTAAATAGGTGTCCACTGTAGTGACCACAATAATATTTTTCTGTAAAGAAATATGTAGCTCATTATAAAATAGTTTACCT
Organism: Thalassoma bifasciatum; assembly: GCA_008086565.1. NCBI lineage: Eukaryota > Metazoa > Chordata > Actinopteri > Labriformes > Labridae > Thalassoma > Thalassoma bifasciatum. The sequence continues at coordinate 2,961 of RPOG01002072.1, read as the reverse complement.
CCATACAAAGTCTAATATTTTTTTTTACAGTTGATTGATCTTATTAGTTATACATTCGATTACTGATCAGACTAATGAGAGTACTGGAGTTGGAGTTAAAAAAAAAAAAAAGTGTTGAATAATCAGGTGTTTAACTCACAGAAGCATGGTCCGTCATGCAGAGAGTGCCAGCCTTCGTTTGTGCAGATGGATCTGATCGTGGGACCTGAAATATAACCTGTGTCACAGGTGTAGTGTATTATGTGTCCCTGCGTATAAACATCTCTTTGAGTCTCCTCTGAAATGGAGGCATGAGGAACATTTTTGGGTGCCGAGCAGACTGGAGAAAGAAAACAAGAAGAAAGGAGAATATTGTCAGATTTTTTTGTGTTAACTCTTACAAAATTTGATCGATTTTTGATCAAGCATCTCCAAGAGCCACATCAACCCTTTGGTATTAAGAGCAAATCTAAGAATACACAATTTCCCTGAAAGTTGTTCACATTATTTTGTGAATTTTAAAAAGCAAGTATTTCAAAAAATTCTGCCTTACTGTTCAGAGACGAGGACCTTTTCACGTTCCCCAGCAGCTGAAGAAACAAAAGAATGAGAGAAAACCGCATTTTCATGAGCAGCGGTGAAGCAACAAACCAGAGAGTAAAGTTCTGCAGAATTCCTGTGTGCTGTTTTCAACCCCAGCTGCTGCCCTCTGGGAGCAATGAGGGTTGCAACATGGGACGGCTCAGCGGGGTTGCATAAGATAAGAAAACACAGCAGGACACATATATGGGAACATGCACCACATACCATTCACGTCCGATACGCTGCACTTTGTAGTTCATGTTGTGAATCTCAAATGCATGTGTGCAAAGTCGTTTGTTTTGCAGTTGCTTAACATTGTAAAAAAAACAAAACATGTTTTCAAGCCTTATGTAAGCTGCAGTTTATTTACTCCATGTTCAGATAATAAGCAGAGGTGGCTCTAGCAAAGAGTTACTTTATATTAAAGGGACTTTCTGGATGATTTTGAATAAGTCTCATCTCTAGATTCATGCCTAATCGTAATCTAAAACTTAAAATATCAGCGCTAAAATATGTTTTTTTAAATGCTATTTCTTAGATTCCTGATTGGGTCTGTTATATTATTCCTTGTTTTACAATAACTAAAGTCTCTATGACAACACCAGAAGAGAGAGTATGATTTCAGCACGCATTCACTATGTCATTGTTTCATTAAGCTTCTGCACTGTGACAAGATTTATTTCCATCCAGTGTTGCATTAATTTTACACCAAGATCTCGTATTGATGATGGAAGAGTCTGACGGCTGCACAAAGTCTTCAAGATTCTCGATGGGGTTAAGGTCTGGACTCTGTAGTAGCAAATCCATATGTGAAAAAGACGTCTCATGCTCCCTGAACCACTCGTTTACAATTTGAGCCTAATGAATCCTAAGATTGTCATCTTGGAATATGCTTGTGCCATAAGGGAAGGAAAAAAATCCACTGATGGAATAACCTGATCATTCAGTATATTCAGGTGACCCCTTTCTGACCTCAGATCTCGGCACTGCCCCCACAGGCTTGTACAGTAGGCACTACCCATGATGGGAGCATCACTTCACCTGCCTCTCTTCTTACCCTGATGCGCCCATCACTCTGGAACAGAGTAAATCAGGACTCATCAGACCACATGACCTTCTTTCATTGCTCCAGAGTGAAATCTTTATGCTCCCTAACAAACTGAAGCCTTTTTTCTGGTTAGCTTTACACCGGTTAGCCACATTTCTTCCTGGAGGTAAATGGTTCGGTCGTGAATAATGCATTGGACTTTTCTTAACCCAATTTTAGTAGTTTCTGCATCAATCTCCTTAGATGTTTTCTCTGCTTGATGCCGATGATTCGATCCACCTTAAACAGACAAACACAACCACAGGATGTCTTTCACCATGGTCGTTTAAGAAATGTGAAGTTACTCATTGCATCATCCAGGGTTAAATAACTTGTTTCCAGCTGAGCGATAATTGCCCATGCAGTAATAATCCAATAGGAGGCTTGTACTTATTTACTTAGTTAAATCCAGGTGGCAACTGTTTTTTTTTTTTTTTTGGCTACGCAGGGTGTATAGTTCTTCTTTTGCAGCATTTTAAAAAGACATTTTAAGGTTTGATGTACAGTTGTGCCTAAAAGTTTACACCCCCTCCAGCAGAAGTTTCTGATTTTTTGGCCTTTTCTCAGAAAATATGAATGATAACACAAAAATCTTTCTATCACTCATGGTTAGAGGTTGGGTGAAGACATTTATTAACAAACAACTGTGTTTACTCTTTTTAGATCATAAAAACAATAGAAACTTCAAAAATGACCCTGTTCATTTTTTTATACACACACACTGATTACAAACAAATAGATCACAGGTGAGGATGGTTACCTTTAGTAGACATTCAAACACATTTGTGTTCACTTTTGTGCATTTATCAGGACAAAACCACCAGAGTTGTGTAAACTTCTTAACAGGGTCATTATAATTTAAAAAGAGTAAACTTTTTTTTCTCAATAAATGTCTTCACCCAACCTCTAACCATGAGTGACAGAAAGGTTTTTGTGCTATCGTCCATATTTTCTGAGACAAGGCCCTTTTTTCACATGCACTCTGGGGGCTTAAACAATGATGAGGCTAATTTATGGATTTTTACAGGCGAAATAGTTTCATGCTGCCAACGCATTGAGGCCCTGTTTACATTACAACTTTTAACAATGCTGTAGTATGCATGCCAGGCCTGTAGTTGGCGATATTTACACATAAAACAGTATAAATAATACAGTAAACGCACTTTTCATGGTCTCATCATCAAAACTCAGATACAACAAAAGGCAGAACAGAAGTAGAGCAATGCAGCCTGACAACACAACCCAAAGAGTTCATACAGGAAATATCTGAAGCAGCGTGATCAAATCACTCCTGTAATCAAAACAAACAGCTG